>JAEMWC010002208.1:0-52700 GCA_016490735.1 Pachyseris speciosa | reverse complement strand
TCTGTGTTGTGAAATGCTACTCAAAATAAACGCTTTCAAATAAATTCCTTTCCTACTGGATGTACATTGGAGTAAATCAATTCTGACAAAACATTTCTTTCCTCTGTAACCCTTGAGCATTGAAAGGCTTTTAAAGAGACGATGCGTGACCGACCTAATGACTATATTTACTACAAAATTCTCCAGTAAACGCAAGTAACATCTCTTTAGCGCAATCGGATAAGGGACCGACATTGGGATCTGAAGGTCGCGAGTTCAAGTCGCGGCGCCGCCATTAGAAAATTAATTTCTTTACTTATGTCATTGTTTCTTCCTCTGGCCGAGAGGGCACGGGCCTCTCGGCGGACACCACGACAAAAAAAACTAAAAAAAAAAAAAAACGGGTAATTTAAGAAGCGGCTCGTCGCTAAGCGACGGCCGCTTAATAACAAGTAGGTGTTGATTACAAATTGTGTTATGTAACCTTTTCACTGATTTGTAACTATTATTCTACAATTTGTAATCAACACCTACTTTTTATTTACTCTATATAAGTCACTCACTTGTAAACATCCTTCAAATGAAGATCAGGATATATTACTGAGTATCCAAAACATGTCTTCCTGTAGATTCAAACATTGTGTCGTCTTTTTTAAATGTTTCAGACATACATGTATAGTATAGGTGGCTTTTGAGTTTGCATGGATATGAGAGCTCCCTCGTCCAAAACTGCCTTAAAATAATCAGCCTTACTGTCCTACATACAGATAGGAATTAAACTAATATATATATTTAATAATCACTTGCATGACTATACCTCAATTCCATCTTTAATGGTCATGGAGCCACAAAGGCTCGCCCTGTCAACTCCCACAGTATCAGGACCAATTCTACCATCTGTTAATGCTCTCTCCTCAGCATCCAATTCTTGAGAAAACAACATCAGTAATAATAAATGTTTATTATATAAACACCAATAAAATATCAGGTGAGCTTTTCCCATGAAAACATGATATCTTCACACATGAAACGATCACCATTACTATGGTTACATAATAAGTTGCTTATCTCTGCATGGCCATGTAATATTATCAACACTGATATACATGGTAATTACAGAAAGAAACCATTACTATAAAGGCACAAGTCATTAATTAGAAACGGCAAGACAAATTGAATTTGGAAACCCAGGAGATATGGCATGATGTCTGAGTATGCTATCAGCATCACTACATAATGCCAAATGATAATACTAATAATAATAATAATAATAATAATAATAATAATAACAATGATGATCATGATCATGATGATGATTGATGATGATGATGACGATAATTGCAAGAATGATAATACTAGCAACATGTATAACAATTTAACAAATCGAATGTGG
The DNA here is from genome assembly GCA_016490735.1 of Pachyseris speciosa. Taxonomy (NCBI): domain Eukaryota; kingdom Metazoa; phylum Cnidaria; class Anthozoa; order Scleractinia; family Pachyseridae; genus Pachyseris; species Pachyseris speciosa. Next base: position 51,328 of record JAEMWC010002208.1, on the reverse strand, counting down.
TTTTGCGTTGTCTATACTCTTATCGACAACATAAGTTTGTCATCACAGTGGTCAAAATGTTGTGGACTCACAAGGCGCAGCCGAGTGAGTCCACAGCAAATTTTGACCACTGTAACATTGACCCATAGTCAATAAGAGTATAGACAATGCTAAGCCACATTCTATTTGTTTTTTTACTGCAATATCAACGTAAAAAATGTTAATTTCAGAGCACGGGCTGAAAAAAGGCATTGAGTGACACGTTGACATGAGCAGCGTTGTCTAGACTCTTATTGACAACAGCAAATTAGCCAATCAGATTGCAAAATTACTACCAATAAAAACACAATGATTATCATAGAGAGGTTTTCAATTGAGTATCAGAAGTTAACTGAATTTGCTTTGGTTAAGTATTGCTTTGCTCTGTGATTGGCCAGCAAAACTTGCAACACTTTTTTCAACCAGTGTGAAGCAAAACCCAAACCAATCATGACTTGCATACTACATGTAACTGCTTCATATTTTGATTGGCTTATTGCACTGTTTCGGTCTGTTTGATTGCTTAAAGAAATTGCCTTGGTTTTCATTTTACGACACTCGATATTGGAAAATGCACTTCACTAAATAAAACATACATAAAACAATAAAATGACAAAAATGCAACACAACAACCCAAGTCCAGCATACCGACCATTGGACCTCCAAGCCTCCCGTATTGGTTTAGTTTTCTCTCCCTCTCACCTCGTGTTCCACACAGACGTCTCGTGCTAGGCACTCAACTAAATAAGTACCTGTTATGAGGTTACCCATATTGTGAATAAAATTTTGGTCATTATGTATGTATACCTGGCTTAGGCTCCTGGTCATACTGAGCAAGAATTTCATCAATGTGATCCTGCAGGGTCCCATACTCCAGTAATCGTCTACAAGGTTAGACAAGTCATAATTAAATTAAGGTTGTTTTGGTAGCTATATATATTTTTTTTAATTAAACATGAATTCTTAATTACAACGCATTATACATGTACTTCACTTGGCTTGCATTGCCTTTTGTTTGGTGATGCAAGTGTAGCTGAAAAGCCCTCCATTGATAACAATCACTTGCAGCTTGGTCATTACCCTGGAGTGGCCAAGGAATCTAGGAATCCACAGCAGAGATGCCATCTGGAGATTTTTGTTTTCATCAGGACATCAACCACCCACCCAGGCGCAACCCACTTACTACCTGCCATTAGCCCACTCTTTCCTCCCCACAAAAAAACCCTCCCACCCACCCACAAAAAAATGACTTCTTTCCAAATGAAATCAACCATCTTTTCAGAATCGACTGAGACCCTCCTTTTTGTTCAGTTTCTGGCAACATACATGTATTTGAAAGTCAGAGATGCAGAAAGGCATTAAAGTGCCCATAATGTCAAAAAATGCTTTTCGCTCATCTAATTCTACATTTCATCAAATGAACTTCGGTGAAAACATTTTTCGATTGGGATAAAACACGATTTTTTTGACGAATTTTTACAAAGTTCAAAATTCTATTTTCTTGCGGTCGACCCCTGCCGCTGATCACAAGAGTAACATGCTCAAAATGACCATGTGATTGATGTCTGTGACGTAGGTTCAGGAACCTCACTTGACCTTGAGTGCATACAAACACACAGGTCGAGTGTGGGTCTCACAATATTGTGAGCTTTATTAGGTGTCCTTAGTGACCTCCATGCTTTAATCCTTCTGAAGCAAAATTCCCACTTGTTTTCAAGTCAGATAAGTCACGACCTGGGCTAAATCACGTGTTTCTGAACCTACGTCACGACTCACTTTAAACCGAGGAAGATTGGTGCAAATGGACCAAAATGGGGCCAAATTTGAATGTCTTTAAAAAATTATAAAAAAATTGCGTTTTATCCAAATCGAAAATTTTTTTCCCAGAAGTTCATTTGGTGAAATGTAGAATTAGATGAGCAAAAAACATTTTTTAACATTATGGGCACTTTAAGAAACAGCGAAGAGATTGAAAAATCGAAAATTCATTTAATTTGGGGATGCGATTTGAGTCTACAGTGGAGCAAAGTCTTAAGGTCCAAAATCATTTTTATCCGGGAGATTTGATTCGTTCCGTATCCAGGAGACTCCCAGATTTGCATAAGTGCCACAGACAGAGATCCCCATGGAAATGAGGCTCTTGTCAATTTATTCAACATAGAGAATTTCAAAACGACAAACAATCAAAGGTCATAAATTGATGTAAGTCTGCAACAGAGAATTTCACAGCAATAAACACTAAAAGCTTGCAAGAATTTTCTCCACAGCTAGACTAATTATTAAGCTGAAGATTGACCTAAGTTTTAAAAAGCTAAATCAATGATCCATGGATACATGAACCGATGTCATGGAACATTGATCTAACGGTTCAATGCAGCTGTAATGAACAGTTTAAATCCTAACATAGCTTAATTAAGTTTGTTCGTTACCCAGGTGTTGCGATATTTTCATCCTTCTTAGATGGAAAAACAGCTGATAAAAATTGATCAACATCCATGGTAATCTCACTCCAAATCTGCAGAACCAGCAAACACTTTCAAACCGACATTGAATAAGTCAAGCTTTCGTTCCTCTGAATAGCGCAATTTTATCCCAATAAAACGAGATTCAGACCATCCAAATGTAAGGTAAATTCATGGAATTTTCATTGAGCCGTCATCTTTGATGTGTACTAGTACCCAGTCCGTTAGCAACGGCGGTCATGATTTCCCATAATTCCAGACATTCAATGACAAACTTCAAGATGGCGGCGCTGTTGCGTCACCATTTGTGCTTGTGGCGAAAAACTCTTTTAATTCCAATGTTTTGCGTCCCTAAGCCTTTATCTTTGGCATCAACAAGATCTCTTAGACTGCGAAATTTTCAAGGGAAAGTATTTTCGACGTCGGCCACGGAAGCTGGAGAAGGAGCTGAGACAGCCTCGCCTCGAGATTCCCCAACCACGAGGTCCGCGAGTAGCTCTAGTTCGAATGTTCACCAAAGAAAGCTTTACATTGGCGATCTCTTTGTCGGAATGACTGATAAATGGCAGCAAGAACGTTTCGAGAGTGCTATATTTCAATACTTTTCAAAGTTTGGCACGATCGAGCGTATGGATTTTCCCCATCATAAGTTCACTAAACTCCCGCTTGGGTACGGTTTTGTAACGTTTCGTGATGACGGTGTCGCACAAAGGATTCTAGCGGATGCGGACTATCACAAAATTGATGGGAAAAACGTGAAAGTGGCTCCATTGAGTAATAAACAAATGGCTGTTCAAGAAAAGAGAAACATGACCATTATGGTCAAAAACATTTTGAACAGCACCAGCAAACATGCTGTTGAAACACACTTTTCTAAGTATGGGAAAGTGGACAAAGTGATTTTGGCCCAGAAAGAACCCACAGATAAAAATTTGAGCAGTTATTATGTCATGTTTTCATCTCTGACTGGCGCAAAGAAAGCTTTAGAACAACCAGTACAGAGAATCACCAAACAGCACATCGATTCCGAAGTGAAGGAGTTTCCGCAAACCATGAAAATGATGTTAAAAACAAAAAAGGTGGTGGTAACATCTATCCCAGATGAACTAACTGTTGAGGATGTGAGAGATTACTTCCAACAATTTGGGGATGTGGAATTGGTGGAATTACTCGTTGATATACAAATGATGTCTTCTCTCGAGGGATGTCGCAATGTAGCATATGTCCGTTTTGCAACAAAAGAAGCAGTTAATGAAATTATGCAACAGGATAATCACATGATAAAGGGGTCAAATGTCAAAGTTGAAAAACAAAGGGATCTTCAGTTTGACCGTCCAGATAAAGTTCGGCATTTGAAATTGGCAGTACAAGGAGTTCCAGCAACAGGAGCATCAGTTGTGAAGCGATATCTGGATGAAACTTTCAACATAGTACCAGTTGGCGTGTTTTTTGACAGGCGCCAAGTGTTAAGCAACAGAGATTCTCCTTGTGTTATTAGATTAGATAACCAAGAACAGCTAGAAAGGGTACTGAAAAAACCAAAGGTTACATTTGGTGGATTTCCAATGCATTTCCGTCGGCTTGTTTGGAGAAGTACAGTGTAACACTGACAAGCAGCTCTTTTTCCCTTTGTACTTTAATTTTGTTGAAAGTTGGAAGAATGTTTGTCTATAAGAACATCACAGTCAATCTCTCTTATCAGTCATGCATGATCAGTACCGGCATTTTTGAAATCTCAATGGATTTTCTGGAGTTACATGTCAGTTTTGAACATAACCAGCAACAACAACAACAATCTTTATTTCTACTCTTTTTCTAGCTTGATTTCAAGATTGCAGAGTTCCTGTCAGTAGGAATTTCTCTAGTTTGCTGTTGAAATAATGCTTTGAACATTTATTTTACATTAAACTTTGAAAACTATCAGTTACAATTTTCATGTGTATGGTAAATTTTTTGAGGTTTTAGTTGATGTGTGCATTTTGGAGAGATTTCCAAAGAAATCTTCAAGATTACATTCAAACGCCGGAACTTGCAAAGATGTGGCATGATTGGCAACCTTTACCGTAAGTAATGATGTACGAGTGTAGAGGAATTTGAATGATCATTTCATTCTCGGAAATACTGGTAATGCAGGACATAGATTGACTTTGATTCTTTGCTCATCACTGCCTCACTCATGACCTCTACCATAAGGAACATGCACTTTGATTTTGGAGTGTACATGCTTAAGTAGCTGTGATTTAAATAGAGTCTGATATGGCATGGGTTGAGTTGATTGAAGCATGGTTAACGCTAACCATTGGATAAAATGTATTACTAGTAATAATCAAAGCTCAGAAAGTGCATTCAAAGTGATGCAAGTGAAATTAATTTACAAGCTGTGGTTGCCTATCAAGTAACCTTTGATCTTGAAACCACTGGGGTATCTCATTACAACTACATAATTATGTTCATGTCAACACAACACACATCTTAGCTTCCGGCTTACCAATCACAGCTATGAATAACAAAGACGAAAAGTCCTTCCAACCAAGAGTGTATTCAAATCAACATTAAATTTGCTTATAGGAGCAAAAAAGCTTTCGGTTATCTTGCGTACATGCAAACATGTCTGTGCACATGCACATGCTTCACTTCCCTGTAAACGATCACTTGGATGGCAAATAGTGCCGTTTTGCAAACATTTACAAGCCGGCCAAACCTAAACGCAAAACGGTCTTTCACCGCTTTTACATGTAAGACCTCCTTGTCCTCTATTCTGGCCGCTGATTAGTCTCTAGCATTCCATCTTTAAACAGCAAACAGTGAAATTAAACCCACGAGGTGGGCAGTATTGCATGGGCATTTCACGTATTTCAGGAATTCAAAATGGCGACGAAAAGGTTGTCCCATCCAAAGGAATTTCTGCAAAAAATCCTTTTGGTATACAGGACACCCAAGAAACCAGAAAGTGCTCTCCTTTATCAAACGCAAAATCACAGGTTAGTGCTAACCATGCTTTGAGCAACTCGGCCCTGGCTATCACCATTCTAAGTTGTGAAATCAATATAAACCAGCGAAGCTCAAGGAGCTGGCTTAATTTGCAAACAACAAGCATGTTTCTTTTGTTACATTGAATTGTGGTAGAGATTTATGTCATTTTTACCTTTAGATTTTTAGAAAATTGTATCCTATCACTTAAAAGTAGGTTTTCAAAAGCATTCAAATGCAAGTTAACTCACCAGCTACATAATTATTCTCTCGTGCATGTACTCTCAAACCATGCACATGTCATCAGCTTCCTCATGGAGTCAACCCCTGGGCTAACCAGGGGTATTGTAAAATCAGTCAATTTCCCCGGAGCCAGGGAATCTTGCAAGACAAAGTCCCCCAGGTGAGGTTTCTCTCACCAGAAAATCACCCCCCCCCCCCCCAAAAAAAAAAAAAAAAAAACAATCTTTGATTGTAAAACAATGTCGAGATTTTCCCTTACCCTCAGGCAAAGTATCCCACCCATCTCCTTATATTCCCCCACATATCTCCCTGGTTGGCCCAGGGGTAGAACCCACGGGAAAGCCAATGACATGTATATCATGAACATTGTATGGGTCCAGTTTAATTATTAATTCTTGTAATAAATGTTGTTGTCGTAATTGATTTTTACAACGCTTATGCCTGTTTACATGTATAAGCTGTATCATCCAGTATGTCTTTCAGCTCGTCCCACACCATTAGACATGAAACAGTTTTCTGCCCTTAAGATTTTTCCATCCTACAGAAGCTCAAGCATGTTAAGGCATGGCTCATTCTTGGGTTTAGACCCCCCGCAAAGTTAAAACTAAGCTTCTGTAACAGCTATGTTGTTTGAACTCTCAGAGTTGCTGGAAACTCAAAATACAAGCATTGTTGTAGCCATAAGATCATTAAGGCGTACATTTGCTGGTCACATGTTTAATGACATCATAATCATGCTCAGAATGTCTTTTCAAATGGGCCAAGAATGGTTTGTTGTCACTAGGAACTAAATGTGTTCACTTGTTTGCTTTGTCAGGTGGACACTATATTTGTCCTGAATGGTGTTACATCTTAAGATGTTTCATAGGTCATGTGACCTCTTTTGTTTAATAATCCTTAAGTTACAAATTAAGGTCAACCAATCAGGACAGATTCATGTATAGAGTAACCACACAGTCATAAAAACATTGCTTCTGATGGACATTATAGTCATCTCGGTGGCCCAATTTAAATTTTTGATTTCTGCAATTAAATTATATAGTAGGTCTATGATCTACAGTTTAAAGACTTTAAGCCAGAAACACATTAAGGTTATCAAGTTCTATATCACTGCCAAGTTTAGTGTTCTTTCAGTAAATGTCTGGGGAGTTATGGTTGTCTTTACATTTTTCCTGAATTTGGCTCGTGACTGCCTTAATAATAATGCTTAAGAAGGGAAAAACCAATACCTACATTCTCTCCTGTGCAACTTTACCTTCATGTTGTTTCCTGGTATTTTTTCCTTTTCAAAACCCTGTTTGAAGTGGCAATGTGTTAGCACATTAGAGTCAATAACATCTGATGCTGTAACCAAAAGGTATCTGAATTTGAATCCCTCACAGGTTCATTTGAATGATTCACTGACATCATAATAATGATGATGATGACGATGATGATGATAGGTTTTTATGGTGCATTTAAAGATGTCTCGTTGCACTTACATGTACAATGTTAACCTAGATCTAAGATGAACTATGTACAATAAATATTTCAAAAAAAAAAAGTTTTCCAATGAAGCTTAAAAATGGAAACAGTCTTAGACTGGTTGGAGAGGTTAACTGTTCCAAATTTTCGGTGCATAATAAGAAAAATAGTGGTGTCCATAAGTTACAGTGTTGCTAAAAGGGACTTCTAGAAGTAAATCCATTAGATGAGCGGAGTAAACAAGCCAGTCAATATTTAACAAGGAGTGGCCTGAAAGACCAGCAGTATACAGTCTGTAGTGGTCGAAAAGTTGCACTCCACATCCGTGTAACTAAATTATGAGACAAACAATTAACTTGGCTATCGTTTTTTTACCCACGATGACTAACGCCTTTCATGATAAAGTCCTAGGACATATACCTGAATTGAAACATCAATCATATAGTCAAGTCTTGTTAGTTTGATCCTTTTGATGATAATCTCTCTTGTGAACAGTCCTTGCCTCAAACCAGGGAACCATAGGTCTGGGCCATTCAGGTACATTTTGCCAAGGTATTGGCATTTGCTCAGCTTTGCAAGTAACTTATCAAATTGGAGTGGCATGTGTGACTCAGTTCTGCATGTGGCACCATGGGCTCAGGGTGGCACATGAAATTGGTAAATTGTGATTGTCCTGAATGTACCATATAAAAGCCATTTGGCCAGTAAATTGATAAGAATCATGGTGCTGAGATCTTCAGGTTTCAGCTGTTTCTTTTTTGTTTCTTTCTTTCTCTTTTCTGGACTCCAAGTAGGCACTGGGACGACGTCAGCGGTTTCAGTGAAAACATGGGTTTGTGGAGCGGTTTGTGGAAGGCTTGTAGGGGGTGCTCATTCGTGCGAAAAGGTGGTTGTCTTCCTTGTTATCGAAGGATTTCCATTGTAAATGTGTTGTTTGCAGAGCTGCAATTTCGTCTTCTTTACCTCTAAGATCCTTCAGAGTGCAATTGAGCTTTTGCGGGAAATTATATTCAACAAGTGAAACCGCTAAAGAAGGGAAAGATGAAATGCCACACAAAAATCTTTGTTGGCAAACTTAATGACTAGTTAAAAGGCTGCTTAAGTGAAGAAAAATTATTTGAATACTTTTCAAAGTATGGTATGATAGAGATTTTAGAGTTTTTTCGTCACAAAGATCAACAAGTTACATCAGCCTGGCTAAATGATCCTAAATATTTGGACCAGGATCATTCAATTTAATTTCCTGACAAATATATAAAGTTCAAAGTTGCATGTATGCTTCCTAGCCCAACATTCAGTTTTGGAAGATCTCGAACGTTGGGCATGAATCACTGATATGCCAGCTCTGTGATGAGACTTTAGTGAAAGGCAGACACTGGGCCCTTTATCAGTTTGTGAGATTCTTGCTCCAAAACATTTTTCGAAAATACACTGGAACTCCAAAAATGTCACCGTTGGCTTTCTCAAGACCAAATCAACCTGTTCCTGTCTAGAAAAACTGATGATGCCAAGAACTTTACCACTGCGCCGTTTTTACAAAGATGTTAACTGGTGTTATACCAAAAGTATGGAGAAAAAGGTCTTGACATCAGATCGCTTTGTTGAAGTAGGAAGACCCTCCATGGACACCACCAATTTCGCGACCTTGTAGTTATAATTTGCACATTTCTATGTCTCAAGACTGTGACTCGGGAACCAGTTATGATGTGATCCTCAGTTTTAATGATCTCATCAACAATGGCTGCATCATAAAAGTGAACAAATGCAATGTTAAGATTACTCTCTGGATAAGGAACATCATAATAATGAGTTTTAGCTCCACAAGCTTGACATCTCCAAACTGTTGGAAGTAATCCCTCAAATCCTCAACAGTAATATGGTCTGGCAATGGCTTTAACACAACACGTTCTGTCTTCCCAGTGAAATTTTTAGTTTGTGTAAATTCTGATACTTGAGAATCTATCCCTTGAGTTGAAATCCTTTGCGTTTGTAGCTGGAGGGCTTTCTTTGCCCCAAGCAAAGATGAAAAGATTACATAATAAGAACTCAGGTTTCCATCTCTGGGATCCTTCTGTGCCCAAATAACTCTTTCCACTTGACCAAACTGAGAGAAGTGATCCTCAATCGCTCGTTTACTAGTTTCCTTGGAAATATTATTCACAACAACAGTCAGGTTAGCCTTTCCTGTTAGCGATTTATTTCCGGTTTTAAATGGTACGCTAATCCTGACATTCTGGCCATCAATGATGTGAGATCCCTCATCTTCTCCTAGAGCTATTGCGGCGCTTTCAACATGACGAAAAGTCACGAATGCAAAGCCTCGCGGCAAATTACTGACCTCCCGACGAAAGAATTCCAAACTTTCAACTTCACCATACTTAGAAAAGTACTTTAATAAAGTGTCTTTGGTGGTGTATTTATCTTTTTCGACAAGAAGATTACCGACGTGGAGTCTTCTGATATTTTCAAGTGCTCTGGGTTCTTGCCGAGTTCGGTGAACGTCGTCACCGGTTTCGCTCATCGAATACCCTTTCTCTTCAGAGTCCACAGTTGACAGCACTCTAACCTGAAGCTTCTGCATTGCTGAAGGTCGTACCAGTGAAAGGGGAAAAGATATTGATCTGTAAACCATGAGTGAAAATGATGTTCGCCGGAGCTGCAAGAAGAGCGCCATTTTGATTATGTAAGCGCAAGTAAGGAATCATGGGAGATTATGTTCTAGTTCCAGTCTTACTCATTTTGCAACTCGTTACCAGGGGGACTACCAGAGAGGACTGAGACGCAGACTGCAGACTGCAGACCATGCAGATTGTGCAGACCGTGCAGACTGGGAAATTTTTGGATTGCTTTTTTACATTTGATTGAGGTGTTTACACTTTTTTCTTACTCTTTTGGTGACATTGGAACAGTTTCCATTTTTTTGGACACCACATAACGTAATTTTATGAGGTTATTTCGAACTAATGTCAGTAAAGTAGCAACAATTTTGAGGAAAATAAAACACAAACAGCGGAGATAAACTTTTGGCCTCTCACGCGAAAACATTCAAGTCAATCAACACTAAGTGACTGATTTTGTGGTGACAAGTTGAATGTCAAGTGTAATCGAAGACTTTGTGATTTGAGGGCTGCATTGTGTATTTTATCGATCGAGCCAGCGTGAATTGAGATGAGTTGTGTTGTAACCTGTTAGTCGTCGAACTTGTGAGACAGTTAACCCAAGTTCAGTAGCAAACCTATGAATTCATCCCTTTGTGATTTATTTTATGGGATACCGTAAACCAAGCGTTTCCCAGACGGTATCTATTCGCACAGCTGAACGGCCAGCAAGCGAACGGATAAGAAACGGCGGATAGACAAGCCGTTCGAAACAGATCGGGTGAAAGGCTGAACGAATGCAATATTTATCGAACGTCAAGGCCGGATCAAACCTCTAAACGGCATAAGTAACATTTGATTGAGCTGCAAAGGAAATTATGACGCTGTTCCTTCACCGCGCGTCGCTTCGCCATGTTCATCTGACCTATCGAGTCAGACGACTCCGATTTGCGATCTGTGGGAAAAAATATATCAGCCTTTCAAACCATGAGATTTTCCAACAAAAAGTGATTGGAGTCCCCGGAAACTTTTGACAAAAATAAAGCTGCATTCACGAAGCCGTTTTCAGTGTCACCAAAAGAGTAAGAAAAAATCATAAACACCTCAATCAAATGCAAATCAGAGTTAAAATAAGCAATCAAAAAATTTCCCAGTCTGCATGGTCTGCACAGTCTGCAGTCTCCGTTTTATCATGACCGGACGACGACGGACGAAATTAAGTTCAAAATACTCTTACAAGGTGTCACCTGATTGGAGACCACCCTTCAGGTGAGACAAAGGAACAAACAACACAAACAATGGACCCTAGCCCTAAAACAATAGGGCTGCAACACTATACCAGCCAATGAAATTTAGAGCTTACAGGAGCTACGAGGCTACCGCAAACGCAGGCCTCTTTAGAGAGCGAACAAGCTTCCAAGGGTGCGCTTCAGTTTTTTTCCCTCACCCCGACCGAGCGCGGAATTCAACAGCCGTTAACAAAAATCATTGTTCTCAATCGCTTTTGTCATCTACACGTAAAACTGATTAATCTACATTTGCAAGCATCTCAATTTCACAGGCAGTGCTCAGTGAAAATCTTCGTTTTTGGAGAGTTCTTTTTTTATTGAAATACGTGTGAACGGAAGGGGTAAGATAAAAGACAATCTCCGTTCTCAAAAGATCCAAACCTATAACGATTTTCTGTGGACATTTTATTGGTGTTACCCTTATTTAGACTTCTTCTCAGAAGCTGATCGTTTTCCTCTTTGGTATATAAGGACATCCTCACCTTGAAAAAGAAATATGCCCGAACCATTGTTTTAAACTATAGTTTCTTTCACAGAATATGTGACATTTGGAACCAATAGACTAATATCACGCTTGTTGTGAACAATAGATTTGCCCCTCCAGCCTCGTCCACAAAACGAGCAAACACAAAGGATCTTAATCCAGTGGGAGCTAGAACTCATCCTGATGACGAGTCTGGACGGGCAAAATCTATTGTTCATCAAAAATGTGATATTGGTCTATTACTGGATATTCGTAACTCTAGCAATGTAAATGTATTTAAGGCAAAAGCCAAGAGATTTCATATGGAGTCTTAAGTATTATAGCATTAAGGGTCTTAATTAGTTTTATTTTGACGCTGTATTTTAGATTTTTCTATTATTATATTTTAATATTCTTATAGCTTTTAGGTGATCTGCTTGTATAAGGGGTCTTGGACTCCTTTGCGGTTTCTCCTTTGGCATGTCTTTTTTTTATGTTATTTTACTAGTCTTTGTGCCATAAATTGTAATAAATAAATAAATAAGTTATATTCGTTAATCTATAATTTAGACTACTAGTGGTTGGGTAGTCTAGGGTGCGACCCATGAACAGTAAGATGGGACTAAAGCAAGGAGGAAAAATCTCTCCCACTAACCTCTACGTTTAAGACTCTCGGCTCGTTTCCCGTTTCGGATTTCTCGCGCGTCCAAACCCACCGCTTTCCAGAAAGAGACTGGAACCTAATAGTCTAGTTTTGGTTTTGCGGTTCTTCACACTAACCTACTGTTGTTTTTGCAAGTATTTGTGGAGCTTAATTACATTCGACCTTACTAAAATGCACGTTTATGACTTCGGCTTCTTTCTGAAAAGGAAAGCTTAAGGTTTTAGCACTGCATGTACCGATCACATTCAACCGTATTGCTAGTAAATATAATCCGATAATTCGTATAGCATTAACAATGTTATTGTCTTTAAAAATAAAAGCTAAGTAATGAAAGCTGGTTTCTGGAAATGACTATTGAGAAGATTAAGAAATACGATGTTTTTATCAAAAACTAGACTCCTCCTCCGTTAATTTCCACCAATGGATGGCAGCGTTATGAAGTGTAATCAGTGAATAGCGTGAATAATTTATGCTAATATATTTGGCGCCCATGGCTTCACCTGTTGTTGTTAGCAAAGGAAGCTTAGGAAATTTGCTTTCATCTTTGCTTCGAAACGACAAAGCGGCGAAAACTTGAGGAGCAAAAATGCTGGCAGTTTCATTCTTGGGAAAGAAATTTAGTTGTGATGCCCAAATAGAGGTTTGTTTTCGCAATGTGGAAGTTATTTAGCTCGGTTGGCTAGATAGAACATCTTAATTTATACCTCTCTCCGCTGTCGTATGGCGGTATACGTTATAATATTGCGGCATATAGATTTGTTATTGTTTGCAAGAAGGTCTCATAAATCTTCAGGATTTCGGTCTTGGTTTGCATAACGCTGCCATTAATACACAAACCATCTCGGTTTTTTTATTTTTTCCAAATACATTGGTAGTTTTCTTCCCACCATTTCAAAAGTATATTTTACATTTGAGTATGCCAATTATTCAAATGCAATTGGCACCAGATATTTTTCGCCCGCGGAGAGGATTGTTGTGGCGGAAGAGAGGAATAGAAGAGAAAATGTGGAAAGAAAATCTGAAAAATTGTCTTTTTCTGAAACTCAAAAAGTTCCCCTTTTTTCTTTTCCTTTTTTGCTTCTTTTCGTGGACAGAAAGTTCGTAATCAAATTTCACGACAATTTCGCGCTAATTTTGCTTTAACTTAAAAATTCATTTATAAGGCCAAACTGATAAGACACTCGAGATCTTGGCCATAAATTTTTAACGTGCGTTTTATTTTTTATAAAATTAATTTTCATCTCATATGACTAATAACAACAGAAAGATATTTGCCATTTTCACTGCGATTTGCTGAAAGGAAACGGTGCTTATAACACTGGCCCATTCAGAAACGTAAGTTACCGTCTGGCTACTGATTTATTTTCCCTTCATTTGTCTTGTAGGCTTAATTTAGCAAACACCAATTGAAGAAAGACGGTTTCTTTAAGAAAACACTGCACCGGATGAAACTTATTTTTTTCGGCAAAGCGTAACCCTTATCGATTGAGCGACAAATTTGAAACATCACGTAGTTTTTTTTCTTCGAGAGTAGTGAAAATACGTTGAACAAATAGTTCAGCCAGACAGTACCTACCTTCTTCACTCAAACAGCCAGAAAACGTCCCTGAAGATGATCATATGATATTATCACTCAATACTGACAAGATCTATACCTCTTCTGAAGCAAACATGAAGCCAACTAACTATACTACCCGTGGTAAATTACTCCAGTTTTAACAAGGGACTAAGGTTAAAATTAAAGCACTATATATATTATCCACAACAAACCCGCCTGCCAATATATCTCGCCTCGGCAAAAGGTCGTCGACAAAGAGCAAAGAGAACACGCATTTTTCACTATCCTAATATCGATAAACTTAACAGTACAACAAAGCCTTCAAAGTATTAGGTGAGATATAAAAGATCTGAAATCAATCCTTCAGCTAGAATGCCTTCAATCCCTGAGATTGCAGACCACACCTATAAATCTCCCGAGAGTATAATGGTCAAATACAGTGCCGTTTGGAATGAGGTAATCGCAAGGTTAAGAAATTTTGTAAGGTCACGTGACATTCTAGCTGTGTTGCCATGTTGAATACCGAGAGGGCGTTGGGTAATAGCTAGGCCCACAAGTGGTTAAGCTCAACACTCAGATTTGTAGCAACCTTAACCTGTCATTTACGGGAGGGAGAGGAGGGGGGGGGGGGGGGGGCAGAAAATGGGAAGAAAAAAGTAGCGCTCATGGGAGAAGGGAAAAGGGAACCTTTCACCGCTCACTCCAATTTATGCTTTAAAGTCACATCTTTGGATTCGATATCGCATTTAGGTTCCAGATGAAACTAACGAAGGTGGACTCAAACTCAGTTTGCGAGTTCATGAGATGTGCAAAAAGAACCTCAAGCCCCATGGACCTGTCCTAGCTACACTTCATGTAAACGTCAACAGCGGTCGCTCTAATGACGTCACGAAGTGTAAGGAGTTGCTGGCGTTCCTTAAGGGACAGGTCTTGCCAAAGACATTGAAAATGGTGAGCTCAAAAAGGCTTAAAAAGATCAAAACTGCAGAGAAGAAAGATGGAGGCAACTGGCTGCGTTGTATACGCCCTGGAACGACAGAGAAGAGGTTTGCTATGGAAGTTACATTTGGATGTTTATTTATTTTACCACAAAATACAAATAACGATAAAACAAAACAGTTACACAAGGCAAATGAAAGTGGCGAGGAAGCCCAAAAGGAAACCACGAGGCTTATAGACATTGGGCTCCCTCAGAGTAAAAATAAAGTTAACAGTAACAGTAAGGCCAGGATCGAAAGTAAAATACAATGAGGGTAAGTGTAAATTAACTAAATACATAGACTGAGTTGACAAAATATAAAGTATGGTACATGTAACAATGAGTATAAAAATAATATCAGACATGTGAAGAAAGATAGATTCTAATAACATTCTTGTTACCATTGGCAAAGTTATCTTTGTTTTAATTAGTCTCACTTTCATTACTTTTGGAGTTTGATTGTTGATTCACTTATTGATGAATGCTTTACATTCATTAATTCATTCGTTCGTTCGTTCGTTCGTTCATTCATTCATTCATCCATTCTACTCTGTTAATATATTTATCCATTTGTTTATTTCTATTTTTTCAGGAAAGAAGACAACAAAAGCAAATCAAAATCTTCACAAAACACACGAGGTAACATCGTTATAAAACAATTCTCTTTCTGGGGTCTAAAGCCCCGGCTACACGTTGTAACATTGTTAGAAGAACACGTCCGAACATTGTAAGAACGCTTCTAACAATGTTGGATACGCATATAACATTGTTGGAAACACGTCGCTTCGTACCCTGCGAGCAGAGGCCCTTCGATCTCCCTAGATAAGTCGGGAAGAGGAAGGAACCTCTGCCAGCCGCATCGACTTTCCCTGTTGAGCATGCGTCAAATTCAAATGTAACCGACGCTTTCATTAGCAATTAACTATTAATATTTTCTCGCGAGGTTCTTGCACGGCAAAATAGTCTCAACGCCGATTCGTTGCAAAAAAGCGAAGTATTTCCAGTTTTAATCAAGGCGATTCTTTTAGGGAATCGTCTCGTATTTTAGGTTCTTCTAAGACGCCAGGGAAAAAGGTGACGAAAAAAACATGAACTGTGCGGTATGTCGGCACGGAACGATGCACATTTGAAGTGAAATATCACACTGGCCTTCGAGATAAGTTACAGAGCATCTTAGAGGAAATTTTGACTTAACTGTTCAGTCATGTGGTGTCTGTAGACCAAGTGGCCGGCAAACGGAATCGTTGGATAAAAGGAATAGTGTGATCTTTCAATAAATTACTGAAGCGAGCTCCGTTCAAAATACTCTTCAGTGACTCCTTGTCCTGTCGCAAGACGATCAGTGTAAAGCGGCCCATCGCCCAAAGCTTACAAGAAAATCCACAAGGGTCGTTCATCGCTGTTGTCGTCTGCCTGTAAAGATGACGAGTTCAGATTTTACGGATTTCGACAGAGAAACGAATATCATTTTGTCAGTAGACGAGTGTAAACAATGAACCGCGGGCACCTATTTAGTCAGTAACTTCTGGCAAGGCGCATGCGTTTTGGGCCAAAACCGGTCTGACTGGTTTCTAACCGGACTGACTCATCCACTTCGGTGGATGAACGGCACATCAAAGAAAGTCGAGGCGGCTGGCAGAGGTTCCTTCCTCTTCCGACTTATCTAGGAAGATCGAAGGGCCTCTGCTCGCAGGGTAGTCGCTTCGGGGTTCTGATTTAATTTCCACCTCTACCATTAGGCTTCGGATTGGAGACTGGGCCCTTAACTCTGATTGGTCTTTGCAATACAACATTGTTGAAAGGGCGGCTACACGCTTCAACATTTGTTGTATGTTGGAGAAAATGTTTGATCGAAATCAAAACCTTCTTCCAACAAAAAATGTTGAACAAACGTCATCAAACATGCATGCTACACGTTCTAACATTGTTCATCCAACAAATGTTTTATAACAATGTTTGAACGTGTAGCCAGGGCTTAAGTTAAAACAAAAAGAGATTCGTTTCCAGTATCCCACAAACTGAACACGAAACGTTCTATACAAACTAGTTCTTTTTGTTCACATAGCCATACACCTGATCAAATGAATATTCAATTTTCTTTTGCTTCACTTCAAGTTTTTGTCCGCATTTATCATCTCCATAATTTTGTAAGAAAAACCATGAAAGCCAGAGTCAACCTCGTTCCCAGGGTCTCTCCTCTTCCCACCCCCTGGAGGACGGGAATAGGAAAGACCCTGGGAACGAGGTTGAGCCAGAGTACCTACGGAGAGAGCTGTAAATTTTTCTCCTGCAGACTTTCTGTGAACGTGAAGCGAAAGCTATATCTGTTACTAATTTTGTCTAAAATTTGTACCTTATTTTTCTATAGGTTACTCATCTGACTCCGAAGATTGTATTGAGAAATGTCGAGGAACAACCTCGTTCCAGGCATCCAAGGCCGATATTCTGGCTACACCAAGGTTTGTTCGCCCACAGTGTGTGCGCAAAATAAACTCTAAAATAAATGAAAACAAGAGGTTGTCTTTGAAAGAAGACCGTAAAAAATCCAGCCGTGACAAAGTATTGTACGCGAGGCAAAAAGAAAGGACAAAAGAGTCAGGTCCGCAGCGCGTACAAAATGAGGCACCAGATTGGCACTCCTGTAGCGATGTATCAGCTAGCGACTCGTTTGTGGGCTTTTATTCATTTCATAAATCCACAAAAGATTATTCCAGTTACTCAGAGATAGAAATTGGTCAGGAAAGCTTGTTGAGAAGTCATGAGGGAGACTTAAAATTCACGAGGTCAAGCAACTTTGGATTGCAAAGAAGTGCAAATAATTTGCCGCTTCAAGAAGCCATTCAAAATAACAGGAATTGTTTAGTGGAAAGGTGCGGAGATCAGGAACAAAGTGTGAAGAACTTTGCATCTTTGTATGTTGACAAAATATGCAAAGAAGCTCTTTCCAATTATGTCCAGCAACGGTCTAAAAATCTTGTGAGAGAATACATCGCAAATGTCATTCGTTCAGCCAGCTACAGATTCACGCAGCAAGAAAAATCAAAACCTCAGACAGAAAATTGTCATTTTGAAGAGAAGGAAAACATGATTATGGAAGAAATTGAGAGCCCATGTTTCAGCAATGAGTGGAAGTATTCACGAGCATTCCCAACGGAATGTATTGTATCACATAGAGGCAATGATTATGAAATAAGAAATCAAGAAGACGATGAGAATTCAAATAGCGAAGAAGAGGTGGAAGTAAAAGATGAGAGCGACATCCAGTTTGAAGAATTCCTGGAGAAAAAGATGGTAGACTCACTAGAATTAAGCGGAAGTGACAAACCAACATCCTCCTCTTCCAATTCGTCGGGACAATCTGTACATATTGAGACGCTGAAAAAAGTTGATCATTCACCTCTGAGAAATAACTATGAGTGCCATTCCTTTCATAATGAGCTTATTGCCGACTTCGCAGTGAGAGAAGGGGAGAAAGAATTTCATACTTCAAACGAAATGGACTGGGCAACCGGAAGAGAAGCTTCGATTGGAAATTTTGACACTGGCTATTACTTTCGCCAAAGACCTCCTTACACGAGAGCCATGTCGGAATCTCAGTCGTCTGAAAGAAAGCAGTGGAGTCCTCTACAGACAGACGACGGCAGTTTTAGTTTCCATTCCTCTGCGCTATCATGTATGGCCGCGCCAAAATGTGTGCGATCTGCGTCTTGTCCAGTGATCTCAGAGGTAAGAAAAAAATATAATAAGTGTCAACATGTTACATACCTGTCGGAAAATTATCTTAAAACTGCTATTTTTCAATAACGTGTAAAGTAGGCATTTTACACAATTTCAATTTAGAGGAAATTAGTTTTGCTGATCTCCGGGCTTGAGGCAAAATTAAAAACGAAAACCAAAGGATTATTACGTGATTACACCGCCGGTTGTTTTCCACAACAATGTCAGTGTTTATTCATCTCTATCTTGTAGGATGACGTCATGTTGGAGAACATGCTGAGCCATCATCGGGATGTGTATGATTTACTGTCTAAAAGATCTTGGGTAAGAAAATTCTGAACCGAAAACCCATTACTTCAAAGAAAATATTGGTATGCCATACCCGTATTTTGTTTGGGGCCGAAACCGCCCATTTTTGACCATCTTCTCCTACTTTTATAAATATAATCGTTCATGAAACTAATATACTGAAATGGTGCATGCGCATTATATTTTGGCAAGTGTGGAATGAAAGTAACGTTATTAACCACACTCGAAACGTGAAAACGAGCTTTAGTTTACGGTATACAAAGGCTTTAACTGCCAATCTTTACAGAAAAGTTACCCCCTTTCGTACACTTTCCATTGACAAATGGTACCCCTTTCGTATACCTAAAACAGGAAGTCGTCTTGTCATTTTCATGTAGCGTTAAAAAAATTAAAACAGTACAGTCATAAGGTATGTGTGTTCGAAATATTTTAATCAAAGGCCCTTTTAAATACCTCAATTAATGACAGATTCTTCTACTTCGACTCGTGAAATCCCTACCCTTTCATATACCTGAAGCGTAAAAAAGGTACCCCTTCCGGGCAGAGCCTCCCCGTATAGGCCATTATAAGGAGTACTAAAGCGGGATCTGGCTTGCTTCTTTATTTTGCCATCATGCGAAAAATCCACAGTTTTGCAAACAAAATTGTATGGTCATCAGTTTCTTTAAAGGCGCTGCAGCCTCACTTTTCCCCATTTGTTTCTGTTATGGTCCATGATGCGCTGCAGATCAAACAAGTTGTACTTTAATCTTCAGATCATCCTTCACGTGTCTGAACTGTGGAATGGCGGGAAACCAATGGACGCTTTGAAGAGATGCATCGATTTCACAGGGATGAGTGACGTGCAACAGGACGCGCCTTACGCGCAAGTGACACGTGACTATGCGCTGTTTCTAAATATACTTCAACAGTTACCGAGCAGCTGGTGAGACAGGCGTGTGTATTATTTTGTGGGAGTGGGGTGGGGGAGGAAGGGATGGGGGGTGGGGCTAGGGTATGATGATGTTCAGATTGGACAACGATTGTATTTGTTTGAAAATTAATATGTAGCGCGAACGCTCCTCGGACTAGCAAGTCACCGAGTTGTTCGACAAGCGCGCCAGTTTCGAACGTATAAACAACTAGTCTCTGTTGATCACGTCGAATTTGCCAAGTTGGCCCTAATCATTTCATATTCAACAAGCCCGAGTGAAATAATGCTTTATTGAAAAGCAACAAAGAACTATTGCTGGGTCAAACTTATTTCATACTGCAAGACTACAAGCCACAAGCCAATTCAAGTTGTTCCTCGGTCATGCTATAGGGGAATCTTTGTTTACAATATTTGCCTCATTAGCATGAGCAATTCAGTTTCTGATGGAGCTACAAATAAATCAGTTCTGAATATTGACAGGTCATAGTATGAATAACTCTGCCAATGAATATGAGCTTCATGTATATTGAATACTTTTTGTGCAACGCGGGTTTAAAAACACAAAATTTTGTAAATGTATGAGCTCATTAGTGCTTTTGCCAACCAGAAATTTTGCAGTTTTTGGAAGATAATATCTCCTTGAATACTACACCTATAGAGCTAAAAATTTCACAACGTATTTAATTTCACTAGCTCTTTACCTGCCTGGAGTCAAATCGCATCTAACATGTTTCCTTCTGTAAGCAAAGCCGTATGCAAATGTGCAAAAATGTAAACAATGACGTCAGCAAAGATCCCCCTATATTGGCTGATAGTCCATAGCTGCCGAGCGAATCAAAACTCTGGAAATGCATTTTTCAATGATGCAGTTTTAAATGAAATTTTACAGACCTGACTTCAATGATTGCTAAGGAATAAACAGTAGATTACACGGGGAAATGGAACTCCTTATCGACTGCACTGTTGATTCTCGATCTTCCTGAAAAAACAAACACACTCGGCAAGAAACTTTTCTGTGACGTTTTTTGTTAACAACATTAAGAAGTAAAAAGTATCACTTATGGCAAGCCAAATGTAGCAATATTCAACTCATCTAATTTTATATTCAGTTATGTATTTTGTTTTCAACTATTGGTTTAATATTCAACTTTTAGTCAACCTTCAACACATCATTCAACATTCAACTATTTATTCAACATTCAACTAGTCATTCAACATTCAACACATCATTCAACATTCAACTATTCATTCAACATTCAACGCATCATTCAACATTCAACTATTGATTTAACATTCAACTATTGATTTAACATTCAACTATTGATTTAATATTCAACTATTCATTCAACATTCAACGCATCGTTCAACATTCAACTATTCATTCAACATTCAACTATTCATTCAACATTCAACGCATCATTCAACATTCAACGAGTAATTCAACCCGTCAGTATAAACGATGGACTGTGGACTGTGGACCCGGACTGCGGACTGCGGACTGGGCCGTAAAATGAGGACTAGGAACCAAACGCGTATTGAGTACAAAACACTGTGCAAAAGGCGGGTATGGACAAACCATGGCCTAGGCCATGGTGTAGGCTATGGCCCACCCTATGGCCTACTGGTGGAACTTGGTGTTTCGCACCGCGGGTTTATAGCATGCTACTGAATTTGAAGATACACCAGGAAAAGGATGTCCACAGCAACTACCAGTTGTTTTGAACTAGTTTAATGCGCAATTCCACTTTGCACAAGCTAGCTAGTCAACTGAAAATAAATGATACATATAAGCCAACTAACCGTCATTCTTAACAAATCAGATACAATCGAAAACGAGACTTCAACAGCAAACTTTCTCTATCGTATTGTTGATATAGTTTCAATTCTGTGAGGCGTAATCCCGTTTAAAACAGGCTATTTTAAAATTTTAACTGAGATGGTTTTAAGTTTTTCAATATTTTTGCAATGTTTTCTAGTAAAATTATTTTCCTTTTCAGTGCAAAAAACACGAACATACTGTTTTCAATAACATGGTCCTTTCTCTTCGATCCGTTCGATTTTTTTATCACGCTACTCCACGAGGGAGGTATAATATGATTGGCTAAATATGATAAAAATGGCGGGAATCTAGCGTGACGGGTCTTCTTGCTAAGAAAAACAATAAAAAAAAAAGACTGAAATTAATACAGCTGTCAACAAAGTGCAACATTGCTGGAAACCTGTGTAAACAACCTTCTCCGTCAATCTGTCATACCTACGACTCTCTTCTGTTCTCTCGGCGGCGTTTCGCTCAAATTTGCTAAGCAGACTCGTGGTAGAACTGAATTCGGAATATTTTAGACCTTTAGTATGGCAAGCCGTTGCTGCCAAAAGCCTATCGAGTTGTAAATCCTGGTCCAAATGTCTTTCAATATCATCGAGTTAGAAAAGTTACATGGTCAGTTTTGAAATTGCATGGTCGAGTTCTGGAGAACCATGGTTGAGTTGCATTTTGAAAGTTTGAGTTCTCGCTAGCGAGTCTCGCTAGCGAGTTCTCGCTAGCGAGTTTTTAATTCTCGCTAGCGAGTTTCAATTTCTCGCTAGCGAGTTTTTAAATTCTCGCTAGCGAGTTTTCAATTTCTCGCTAGCGAGATTTTAAATTCTCGCTAGCGAGTTTTCAATTTCTCGCTAGCGAGATTTTAAATTCTCGCTAGCGAGTTTTCAATTTCTCGCTAGCGAGATTTCAAATTCTCGCTAGCGAGTTTTCAATTCTCGCTAGCGAGTTTCAATTTCTCGCTAGCGAGATTTCAAATTCTCGCTAGCGAGTTTTTCAATTTCTCGCTAGCGAGTTTTTCACAATCGTGCGCAAGCGCAATATGCGGACGGATGTTGTAGACGGTGGCGGAAGCTTTAGACCATACATAGATGGAAGTTAAAGGCCGCGAATGGAAGCCGTAAATTTTGCAATTTTGAACTGTTGTTTTCTTTGTTGAGGGCTCGAACTGGCGGGGTTCAAGTGTACCGATATTTCATTGACCCAAAGAACATGATGCAAACAAGACGCTCTGTGAGCGTTAACTCGGTACACTTTGGACACCTTGTGAAGTGCAGAAGTCGAACGCACGCTTTCTGATTCTCGGAAACAATCCGTATGAAAAATGAAAATGGTTTGCTTTTGGGTTCGCTCAATGCATCTTTGTTTTTGTACGAGGGAATCACGTAAAACTGTTTTCGGAGTTGGCTATGCGAAAATAATGTCACTGGCTCCCACTTGAATTACTTTTATAATTCAGCCTCGCTGTAGTTATTTGAAATCGTGGTATCGTTTCATGACTGTAACTAATTTGGGTCGACCTAAACTGTAATTAAGCTCGGCTCAGGAAAAGTACAGTTTCTGACCCGCGCTTTAATACGGATCGAAAGTAATTTTAAACTGATTTACTTGTGAAATGAACTACTGTACAAGCCAGACTCCGTGGCGCCAGTACGTGACAAGAAAAAGATCATTATCAAAATTTGCCATTAAGTCAAGCATTATTTGTGATGCAGGAAGCACAACAAAGTTCATCAGTGTTGGCATCGTTCAACTATTATGACTATTATAAATTTACAGTGGCTTAACATAATTTTTCCTAGGTTTTGAAGGAAAAAAAAAGGTGCATTAAATGTCCTTTCGTGGCATGCGATGCTGAACACGTCTAGATCCTGAAGACTTTCGTTGTTTTTTACAGTACAAGATATGCAAAATTACTGAATCACAACTAAATTCCAGCCGACAAAGAATATTTGTGTCACTTTGTCGAAAGAAATCGACAAGCTGCTCTGCCTAACTATTTCACCTCATGTTGCAAACCTGTATTGAAATCGCATCAGACTACAGCAGCAATGAATACCCGAATGCATGCACTTAGCCACTACGTGAATGAGCTGGCTTCAAGGGCCCTTTGATCAATTTTCGAACCAATAGTCGGTTTTAGCGTACGTCTACTTCTGCACTTCGCAAGGTGGTGAAGGTGTCCCAGGTAGAAGCTCATAGAGCGTCTTGTTTGCATCATGTTCTTTGGCTTAATGAAATATCGGTACACTTAAATCCCGCCAGTTCGAGCCCTCAAAGAAAACAACAGTTCAAAATTGCAAAATTTACGGCTTCCATTCGCGGCCTTCAACTTCCATCTATGTATGGTCTAAAGCTTCCGCCACCGTCTACAACATCCGTCCGCATATTGCGCTTGCGCACGATTGTGAAAAACTCGCTAGCGAGAAATTGAAAAACTCGCTAGCGAGAATTTGAAATCTCACTAGCGAGAAATTGACAACTCGCCAGCGAGAAATTGAAAACTCGCTAGCGAGAAATTGAAATCTCGCTAGCGAGAAATTGAAAACTCGCTAGCGAGAATTTAAAATCTCGCTAGCGAGAAATTGAAAACTCGCTAGCGAGAAATTGAAAACTCGCTAGCGAGAATTTAAAATCTCGCTAGCGAGAACTCAAACTTTCAAAATGCAACTCAACCATGGTTCTCCAGAACTCGACCATGCAATTTCAAAACTGACCATGTAACTTTTCTAACTCGATGATATTGAAAGACATTTGGACCAGGATTTACAACTCGATAGGCTTTTGGCAGCAACGGCTTGCCATACTTTAGTTCTTTTTAAATTAAATGTTTTCCAAAATTCCAAGACAGTCACGTCTCCTGAGGTATGTTAATTTGGGAAAACTTCAACCAATCACTGTTCACCGTTCCCACGGTAATGCACGTGCATTTGATTCTGTTGATGCTGTCCCAAATTATATTTCCAGTCGCAATTTCCAAAATGTTCTTTGAAGAAAAAGATTGAGGAGAGAAAAAAAAAACCTTGGAGCTGAACTTACTTTCAATTTTTGTTTCAAAAGTATATAAGAATAAACACCTGATCTATGTGCTCTGACCACCAGGCGTAATGCAATGTAATACAATGCATATGTCATCGGCTTCCCTGTGGGATCGACCCCCGGGCTAACCAGGGGGATTGTAAAATCAGTCAAGCAAACTTGAGGAATTTCCCCGGGGTTCCCACTGGGTGAGGTGCCTCTCAGCTGAAAATCCCCGTGACGTCGAATTCAAACTTGTGAATTTCCCCACCCCTAATCAGTGATGTAAAACAATGTCAAGATTTTCCCCTTCCCTCGGGCAAATAATCACATCCATCTCCTTATTGTCCCCCACATGTCTCCCTGGTAGGCCCGGGAGTCGACCCCACTGGGAAGCCAATGACATGTGCATAAACGTTACACTGTCGACGGTTCCAACGACGGGAAAACATGAGGCCTTCAGTATTAAAATAATTACGTTTCATACCGTAAAGGCAACGGGCAGGTGTATTGCATGCTTGGATGCTACAGTATTTCAAGCTGGTTTGGATTCTGTGGAAACTGGGACCCAGTTCGCTGGATGATCTACACGGAATAGGACCATAGCCGCTTGATAGCTGCCTGAAAGTTGTATTTATACGGCATTCTGGTTTTCCTGCTTCCAATCTACCACGAGTCTGTTTAGCACTGAAAATTTTGAGCGAACCGCCACCAAGAGAGTCGTTTGTATGACAGGGAGTGTTGATGGAAAACGTTCAGTTTACACAGGATGGACTGAGTTAAAAAAGAAAACAAAAACAACTGCCGGGAGGCCATAGGGTGGGCCATGACTACACCCGCCTTTTGCACATTGTTTTGTACCTAGTCTGCAGCCTTCAGTCCTCATTTTATACTCAGTCTGCGTTTTATACCCAGTCCGCAGTCCGGGTCCACAGTCCACAGTCCATATTTTATACTGACCGGTTGAATGACTCGTTGAATGTTGAATGAATAGTTGAATGTTGAATGATGTGTTGAATGTGGAATGAATAGTTGAATGTTGAATGATGCGTTGAATGTTGAATGAATAGTTGAATATTAAATCAATAGTTGAATGTTAAATCAATAGTTGAATGTTGAATGATGCGTTGAATGTTGAATGAATAGTTGAACGTTGAATGATGTGTTGAATGTTGAATGACTAGTTGAATGTTGAATAAATAGTTGAATGTTGAATGTGTTGAAGGTTGAATAAAAGTTGAATATTAAACCAATAGTTGAAAACAAAATACATAACCGAATATAAAATTAGATGAGTTGAATATTGCTACATTTGGCTTGCCATAATCACTACATGTACAGAGGCGCAGAAATCAAACGTTTTCATTACTTTCACATTAAACCCCATTCCTTGCCCCAGAGCCACTCGTTCTCCTACCACGTGACCAATAGAAATGAGGACTCTGGGAACGAAAATGATTAAACCACTTTCTCTTTCTTATCCAACAGCTCAATGTGGTCCCTGGATCTGTTCGTCCTCGTGCTTCCAAAGCTAAAGGGATTTATCTCATCCCAACATCACACAAGGTGAAACACAAGAAGACCCCCTAGCACTTTATCTGTCCTCAATTAAACCCCTTCCCAAATTTGTTTTTCCTCTTCACACCTTCGGCACCCCATGTACTCTTTCACTCACCCCAGC
Organism: Pachyseris speciosa; assembly: GCA_016490735.1. Classification (NCBI taxonomy): domain Eukaryota; kingdom Metazoa; phylum Cnidaria; class Anthozoa; order Scleractinia; family Pachyseridae; genus Pachyseris; species Pachyseris speciosa. Next base: position 25,170 of record JAEMWC010002208.1, on the reverse strand, counting down.
CCTCGTTCTGTAGATACACCACAAACAAAGAACACGGATATAATTCACAAGAAAGTAGTGTTTTCTACCTTTTTCAATCGTTTATGTGTGGACAGAGAACAAATTAAGCTTGCCTCCTCAAAAATCTTTGTTTCAAACGTTTAGAACGATCGAGGATGAATACGAGTGGACGCTGGAAGGAGAGGAAAGGTTCTCCAACTGGGGCGCGCGCGTGAGGCGAGGAGAAGGCGTTCTCCTCCCTCGCACGCCTCGCGCGCGCTCGCCCGATTGCCTGCTGCCCTTTTTTGCCATTTCTAACCCCAAAACGGCGTTTGTCAGAGACTTCCTTTTCACCCTTTAGCTTCAATGTCAGCATGTTTCTTTTTAATGCTTTCAGTAGTTGTACTTTGTATTTATACAGCGTTTTTCCCTTTCAGTCATGTTGAAATGGCCTGTGGCATTATAAATGTTGTACTGAAAAAAGTCGCCGTTGTCGTTCGACGAACTTCTAAAGGTGAGGACTCGTTTTGTATTTTTACGAGGCTTCTAAATTGCGCTTCCCTGGGCTAACTAAAAGAAGTCGCTAAAATTTATCCTCGGAAACAGCTATATTGAATTACAATCCAGATTTCAACAACGGCGGGCCATTTTGTCCAGAGCGAAAAAGAGCAATTTCTGCCCCTCTCGGCGGAAAAGGTGTCAACAATAAAAGAAGAAAACAGGAAGTTCACGTTTTTTTTTAATTTTGCCCGGAGTGAAAAAATGGGCAAATTCTGCCCCTCTCGGAAAAGAGTACCAAAAATGGAGAACACCAGGCAGTTTTTCTTTTGCGTCTCGGTATCTAGCAAATCAAAGCAATTGAAAGACTGGTAAGGGTTGATAAATTATTTAGAGTGCACTGTGCACGAAACAATGGTTTTAACAAACACGTTTTTCTGTTTTCTATGCACTAGCAAACAAAAACAAAGACAAGGAATTGAAACTCAAAGCATGCACAAACGAGCTGAAAGAAATCAAGGACATGGCTACTGACGTCCTCCAGGCAGTGAAGTCTGTGAAAAGAAGCAACACTGAAGACCCCGCATCCGTGAAATTGGTTCTTAAAGAGCTTCTTTTTGCTCTGGGAACATTCTTTGAGCAAATTTAGAGTGGTCAGAAAGGTGTCGCAGAAAGGTAGTTTCTCGTTCGAAAGGACTTGAATGTAGTGATAACAATTGGGTTGCTAAGCAACACCTCTGAACAAGGCATTTCCCTTGATCCACAATGGGAACCAATTTTAATACAGCCTGTTCACAGTTCTTAAAGGGGTTGATCAAAGCAAGTATGTTATTTCTTCGTGCGTTGTTACCACTTGATTTAGCGTAAACATCTTGAGAATAAACAAAACGATCACCGAAGATGGCATGCCCTGATGATTAAACAGATTCTCCAAACGTATACCATAGGACACATCTGGAGTTCAGTGAGGAGAATTTTCATATTGGTCTCAGGGCTTAAAGGGATCAACAAAATCGAGTTGCGACAACGCTAGAAGACTCGTTGTCGCCCCTTGGCTGCCCAAGTTTATTTGAGTACGACGAAGAGAGAAACCACCGAGACCAGAGTACAAGTGAAGGGAAGGGTCTGAACCTTAGGTGGGGACTCCAAGTCACAAATTCTATTGAGTATTGCCTTCGGTTCCTCATCATTAAAGCCTCAAGGCATTTGACTCGTATCTCCTTCTTTTATTAAAATTCAGATCTGGCGATGGAAGATTTAGAAAGAGTGCTTATGTGAGTTACCAAGAAAGTTTAACCTGTACTATATTGAAAAATAAAAGCAAGCAAGCTTTTTCCCTCAAACGTGAACTTTTGATACAAATTCTAAAATTAACTTCATTTAAAAATGATATTTTGACCATATATATAAGTAATAACTAATAATTTACACTTGAAAATCTTTGTATTAAGACATATACCAGTAAACATCAACATCAAAAATTAACGGCGCCATTTTAACGACTTTTAAAGTCTGCTGCACGCAGGTTGACAGAACAGCAACACTGAAAATTGTCCATTACCACTTTCTCCCATCTTCATCAGAAGAAATGTACGAGACGAGTCGGGAGATTCTTGATGTTGATATAGAATTAAATTACCAACTGGTATTGATCAATTTTAAACCTCTAAACGAGAACTTCCAAGCTACTTAAGTTAAAAAGTAAAACGTAACCAAGCTAAAATGAACTTGCATGGGAAGTTCAACAATGATGATACGCTAAATGGATGTTACTACCAAAACATATACTAAACAAGTCTATCCATCAATCAACTGAACTGACTTTTCTGAGTTGAGAATCTACTTTAAAGGGAGCCTCCACTCTTAAATTCACGCTAAATTGTTAGAAATAATTACTAGCTTCCAAATTTTGTTTTGAAACGTGGATATTCAGCTGTAACATTTAAGTGTACAAAAAAATCGATATCATTATCGCCTATTTTCGCTTTCAAATTTTCCGGACGCGGCCATTTTGGATTTGATGACTTGTAATGGTTGCAGCTATTGTCAGGAAGCAAATGAAGCAAAAAATCCTTTGTGTTAAACAATAGGGTAACCATTACACATTCATCAAATCCAAAATGGTCGCGTCCGGAAAATTTAAAAGTGAAAACAGGCGATGATGATATTTATTTTTTTGTACACTTAAATGTTATATCCACGTTTTAAAACAAAATTTGAAATCTAGTAATTATTGCCTACAATTTAGCGTCCATTTGTTGTAAGAGTAGAGGTTCCCTTCAAAACTAATCGTAGCCCACCCTAGCTCTACTGAGAGGTCCGCTCCTGTTGATTTCTAGAATGACTGAACCTTCGCTTCACAAACACCCCGAAACATTTTCGAGCTTTTGAAGTAGGTTTTCAAATCCCTTTCCATTTTTTTGAGGTGGTTGCTTAATGCCTCACTGCCCAAACATTGTAGGTTTCGACGTTCGTAGCGTCAAAAGTAAGGATTAAAAATTTCTGGTTAAAACATCGAACACGTTAAATTATTTCTCGGGCCTGGCGTGCGTTTCTCAAAACTCCGGAAAACATTTCGGGCCCGAGAAGTGTTTTTCAAGTCGGTTTTCTATAGATTTTTACGAGCGTTTTGAAGAAACTAGCCCAATGTATCTCTCAATTTTATAGCGTGCTTTCTTAAAAGAGAATTAAAAATGTTAGAAATCGAACTTCTGGTAACGAACCCAGTGCATGCAAAATAGTTTTTCGGGCCCGAAACGTTTTCGGGGGTTTTGAGAAACAGGCGCCTGAAGTGTTTCCGGGAGTTTTCAGAATCACACGCCAGCCAAGACAATTAGTAAACTTGCCAAGGAGCACTTAGAAGCCATTCTCTGTTCCTTACCGCCCATTGAACATCCCACATCCCAATCTTTGAGTTGAACTCGGCAACCACACTTCGGTATGGGCCTGGATTTCGATTTGTGCAGATCGCTTACTCAACGGGTCTCACACCTGCGAATGAATGGAGATTTTCTTCTATTTCTTTAATTATCTTCATCTCTGCGCCATGCAGGCTGGTCTGCCTGTGTCACGGTGTCATCTGCAATTAGGCCTACTGCATCTAATGCTTCCTTAGAGTCCAGGTGGACACGCTTCAATCGATCGATGAGATCTTGCTCGTCCTCAGCAGCCGGCTTGAAATCACAACCTCTGTAACTTTTGGCATCAATGCAGAACTGGATGAACCTAGAGACAATTGAAGAGTCTTGAAATAAATTTGTCATTTAGTGGGAAGGTATGTGGTCAACAACAACAACAACAACAAAATGAATAGGAACCCATTAGATGAGCGAAGAGGTAAACTATAAGGGGTTAAATACGCATTATCATCTCCTTTCTGCAACCTTTAGTTCAATTTTCTTTTAAATTTGGTCAGTATTAACGTTCCTGTGATGGACTAGCAATCCTCGCCGGCTTATGCTAGGTGTCCTGTGATGTTAAGTAATATTCTTAGTCACTTCATGCTGGGCTTCCTGTGATAGACTGCATACTATCCGGGGGGGGGGGGACGGTAATATTGTTAGTGACTTCATACTTCATGTTGGTGTCCTGCCAAGGACTTCCACCCAGGGGTAGTATCACTATTCCTAGTCACTTCACGCTGGGCATCCTGTGATGAACTAGCATCGCAAACGGGGAGAGAGAGTGAGAGTAGTAATATTCCAAGTTACTTCACGCAATCATTATCCAACGATACCACCTAAATAATGACCGATTCCTAAAGCTGTTTCTCACCTATTCCAGTGTCTGTCCTTACAAAGAACATGAGGATTTCCAATCACAATCAGCAAAGCTTGTGCTCTTGTGATAGCAACATTAAATCGCTAAAGATGATTAAAATAAAATTAAATAGTTAACAGGAAAGCCACCGAGCTGAATTTTCTACAACTAGAAAATATTAAAAGAATTCCCAGGTTACTTTAGAATTTTCTTAAATTTTCATTCCCCTCAAGCAAATTTAAATACTGACAAATAATTCTTTTGAATTGTAACTTTGCAAATTTAATCAAATAGTAGAACCAGCTTAAGGATAAAATAACTGAACGTTATTTCCCACTAATAACAAATATGGATCATGTCTTCAGACCGTGACGTTCCCTGTCTGCCTATTGGAACTAACCAAAACATTGCGAGTCCTATAGCTTTTTTTCTTTCTTTCTTTCTTTTTTCTTTCGAAAAATGTCTTCGCCTGTAACTGTAATGATAACATACGTATATACCGCGCATATCACATAGTCTCCTGGCAGTTTAAAATTCTTCCGTGGGGTGAGATAGGATGTCAGCATATTAAGACACCACTGGCAGCCGCTATCTGTCCATATTTGATCGCACCCACCCACCCAACCCACGTATGAATGCGAGAAATAGAGATGAAATCAGAGATAGAGGTAGACCACCCCACCGGGGACTAGGTACCCTACTCTTTCCTAAGAATGTGTGGGTTCTTTAACGTCCCACAGATTATTAGGAGCAAGAGCGAAAGCGGAAGTCTTCATTGTGAGTTTTTCCCACATTCAATCGTTCAAAACTTGTTATAACATAGCTGGTAAATTCGTGTAGTCACATTCAATTGCGCGAGCGTGCTTCATATTCCTATTGTGCACGCTGATGACGTAGCAGAGCAAATTTCTATTTACTCAATATTTAAACAACCGCGTTGAAAATGTTATAATACAATTAGTTCACGCGTCAGCTGTGCGTTCATCGAGATATGAAGCACTTGGGAAGTTTGGAGAGCACTCAAAAAGATAGAGTTGCTCTCGGCTACGCTTCTTACGAATCTTTCGTGCTCTCCAGGCTTCCCGCGTGCTTCATATCTCGATGAACGCACGCTGCCGCATGAACCAATTGTTAAATAGCATGATAGTTCTCTCTTCCATAATAATGTTACTTAACAAAACACTATTTTCCTGACAATTGGACAAACCTTGGGGTTTTTCAAGAAGCCCAGTTTAAACTGCGCATCAAGCTGCAGAAACTCATGGCTGCTTCTCACAGTGGAGATGATAATCACTCTTCTTTCTTGTCCTTGAAACTCCTCAACGGAACCAACCTTCACATCTGCGATGTTGGCTTTGTCAAGAAGAGTTCTTATCTTCTGAACCTAAAACAGTAGGTAGCACGTGTAAATGTGTGTACAGATGTAAACCAAAATTGTATAACACAAATTGAAATTTCATGAGCACAAATCTAATTTAAAAAAAAAACAATAAATTAAAACAACTTACAATTCCTTTAATTGGTTTTTGGGAATTTGATTAGTTCAAGAGGTTACTAGCCTGCAGAACAGGTATGTTTTTGGGCGAGCAAGGGCTGAGTATTTTGGCCAAAACGATCCTGGGCTATGAACAAGGAGATTGGGGAGAGACGCAAATGTGACCAAGGGGGTGGGCGTCAGGCAGAAAAACCAAGATGTTCCGTTAGTTCGTTCCAGCTCTCCACGGTTTGAAAATCCAATATGGCAGCCTAACACAAGAACGACTATTTTAATTGGCATTCGTCCACCCCAACATGAAAAAAAGAAAGAAAAAACGCCTACACTACAGGCTAATATAGGTTACAGTTTGTGTTGTTGTATCTCATTGCAAATGAAATTGCAAGTTGTTGTGATAACGAAAGATACATGTTTCTTGGCAAATGAACTAGGTCATCGGCCATGTTGGTTGCCAATGAACTGATTGCTAGTCAAGATTTGTTGTTAAAAGTCAGACCAAATTGAAACCAACCATTGTAGTCCAGAATACATGATGAAGCCACGTGAAAAATGTTATATTGTTCTTTCTAAACGAAACACCCTTTCAAGATTCTCGAAATTATTAGCCTCGAAAATCGATTTTCTTTACACAAATACATTCGAAATCTTGGAGCCATTTTTCTTTCGCGATGTAAACATCAGGTACAATCTGATGAATTACCAGATTTTTTCCCAAACGTTTCATTGATAACAACCATTCACGAAATTAATCACTGGCCAATAGTGATCTGCACCTGCTTTCTGTAAGGCGAAATGATTCCAATCTGAGAAGGAAGCACGTTGATCGCTCTGGCATCTTTCAAGTCCTTAACATACTGCACCGCAACAGCTGCCTCCTCGGGGTTGAAGAATGACGGACTCTTTTCTTCGCGCATGTCACGCCCTTTGATGCCCTCAAAGATGATTGGGAATCCCTTGCTAGGGAGACGGCTCCAGTTGCACAGGGATTCTCGTTTCAGCTTATCGGCGCAAGCTTCCAGCTCATCATCGTAGAACATCTCATTAGGAAGCTAGAGGAAGAAAATCACGATTACGTAACCTGTGCAGCAAGAGTTTCCGTCAGATTTTTTACGTATTTTTTTTTACGCTGTTGACCGCACGAAAACTAGGATGAGGTCCTTTCCCAGTTTTCGCGTGATCAAAGAACGAAAACAAAAATTAATAAAAATAAACGATGGAAAAGCTTGCTTGTATGCATGTTTTACTATTACTACTATAGCTTTTACTGGATACTGGACTACCCAGTAGGGGTAGGCACGAACGGGACTCCTAGGTCCCATGCAAGTTGCCCTCCGCCCCCCCCCCCACCCCCAACCCACCCATTCCCACAACCCATGAAAGTTAAGTAAACACGCAATGCCCCTTTGTTTTTGATGGTGCCTCATCCAAATCGACATTTGCTAATGATTAAATAAGCTAGAATGTAACGATTGAGAAGCCTATGAACTGCAATTAGAAGTGGCAATATGAAGCGTTAACAACATACATATATTCAGTCAGTAGTAACTGAAGGTGTATGAGGTTTCACCTAAAACATATTTTGCAGTCGAAGAAATTCAATTTCGTATGTCTGCCTTCTTTTAACATTACCTTGCAAGCTGCTGCTATGCAACTTTCATAACCATTAAGTTACTGACAGAGTTGTTAACATTCCTTGATTTAATTAGTTTTATTTATATTCCTTGCTAGATTGTTCTGTTAGATTAATGTTTCTCTTTGAAACTTTCTCTCTGGTTTTCATTGTTTGCTGTCAGCGTTGACTAGTTGTTTAAGTTAAATCGGCAAATTCTTAAAGATTTGAGTTTAGTTACGTATATATTGTCTTTGGCCATCGTAGCTTAACAAGAAATAACACACAAACAGTGCGGTGATAAACATGACAATAAAACGCATTATTGTCCAACCGCTGTTCATGTGTTATTTCTTGTTTAGTTAAGTATAGTTAATGCTGGTCAAAGTGAGAGCAGTCTTTTTCTTTCAGTACAGAAAACAAGGTAAAATATTGCCACAAAAAAAGTACTGCCCAGATAGCGTTGCATTGTAAGCAAAGTCACATACAAGTATTGTTAGTGGAATTCCCCAAAAGAAAAAAATAATGATAATGATAAGAATAAAATGATGATGATGGCAACGACGATGACGTTGATGATGATGATGATGATGGTGATGGTGGGCTGGTGATGGTGATGATGACGGTGATGTTGGTGGTTGTGATGATGATGGTGGTGATCATTACCAGAAATCCGAGTCACATTACGTCACGGATACCCCACATAAATCAAATGAAATGTTAAAAATGGCTTCCCGATGTCATAAAGAAATGTATGGGATCTAAAACAAAATCTCAATTTTTGTCAGTTTAATATATTAAATTGTATGTGCCGACCTTTCGCTGATAAATAATAAACAACTGCACTACGAAGCGAAGGATTTTTTACCGTTTCGTTCATTCTTGGAGCCGCCAAATAGCGCCAAAATAACAAGGATTTACGGTTGTACTTGCTTTGTAGTTTCATCAAAATACTGTCACTTACCTTGAATTAAAAGCTTTGAGCTGTCCGTGTGGTTCATGTTTCGATCAGTGCCGACCCCTCAAAATTTTCTTCACATTACGATCTTTTTAAGTACGTTAAATAAAACCTTCCATGATAAAATAGCGGGTCGCCAATCAACACCCTCAAAAAGGGCTTTTTTACGAGTGGATAAAGCTTTCATCTGGGCGCGTGAATGTCCGGTAGGATGCGAAGAAACGTGAAGAACAACCACTTTCCATCGCACAAAAAGCTGCCATATTTATTTCAGGTTAGCAGCCTAGCATTTTCACGTTTTCTACCGCTGTTTGAAATACCGTCGATTGCATCTACCCGTGAACGCACGCGCCCAAAACATGTTTTCACGGGATGTTAAACGTCTGCGTTTCAGGTGTCAAACTTTCAACGTTGTGAAGTTCCTTCCGTGTTCTCGTGGTTCAATTCACTGTCAACGCAGTCAAGAAATCTGAGGAAAGTCAGCGAAAATCCCTTCACTGATATATATCATATTTATTGAAAGTAGGACGCCTTTTTGATAATTTCTTTCTTTCTTGTTGACTAAAAACATATCCCTGCAAGTAGTGAAACACTAGCTGAAACTTCACATTTGGGCGGGCAAACTTTACAGTTTGACACCTGAAACGGAGACGTTTGACGTCGAGTGAAAACATGTTCTGGGCACGTGCGTTCACGGGTAGATGCAATCGACGGTATCTGCAGTCTCATAAATGCGAAAAATCGCGCCGGTATTTTACAAATGCCAAAGACGGGAAAACTACTTATAAAAATTGAATTCCACTAAAAATATGTTCTTTTGCTCGATTTCGAAATGAAAGCCCTTTGCTTCAAGCCTAAAGTAACTCAATCCCCTTTTCCATTGAAATGAGCTTCTAAAGCCACGGTGGAACAAAAATTTAACATCTTGTAATCGACTCACCCGGCAAATGTCTGCCTTAGCCCCATGTTTTCATGAAATCTGACGCCAAAGAGCATGCACTCTAGTACTTGAAGAAACCACTGACCAAGAATACCACGGGAGTAAAATGTGTTAGATTTCTGGTAATGGTTGGTGGTGGTGATGATGATGATGGTTGTCATGGTTATGGTAATGATGACGACGATGATGGTGGCGATGATAATGATGGTGATGGTGGACTGGTGATAGTGATGATGATGGTGATGTTGGTGGTGGTGATGATAATGGTTGTCATGGTCATGCTGATGATGATGACGATGGTGGTAGTGTGTGATGGTGATGGTGAAATCGTTTCTGACTCAAAAGCCAATAATTGGAGCTCACCTCCAGAATAGAAGGATGGGATCGATAGTTCTTCAGTAATTTGGTGATTATTAAAGGGTTATAATCTCCAAGCTCATCCTCCTCATCCTGGGGTATTCTTCCATAAAAAGGAACCTTTGTCATCATCCACTCCAAAAGAGATATGCCAAGTCCATGCTAAAAGAAAAATAAATAAAAGGAAGCTCTGTCATCATCCACTCCAATAGAGATATACCAATAGAGATATACCAAGCCCACATTAAAAGAAAAATAAATAAATAATTTTGTGATTAAAAAAAAAAACATGCAGAAAATGCACATGTCAAATCGAAGGGTTCCGGGCAAGAATGTAAACCAGGGCCTGGTTGTTGCAAAGCCGATTAACCCTAACCTAGGATTAGGAGTTAAACAAAGTTTTCATCTCGCTCATTGAGAAGGTTTTGTAAATCAAATTTTACACTTAAAGTAAAGTTAAATCCCAGTCAACACTTAAGGGTGAAATCTTTTGGTAATGTTTTTACTGAACATTCACTAAACTGGACTCAAACTTCACTCTAACCCAGAGTTAGCCTAATCGCACTTTGAACAACTGGGCCATGGTTTTATGGTCGACTTCCAGCGTTTCACTTGATACTGTACCTTGATTGCAACTGGAGATCGCAGCACTGGTCCAAGCTGTTGAGGATCTCCTGCCAAGACCAACTGTCCCCCTCCTGGTGTCTCAGTACTGAACATGCCTGCAAGGGGGACCAGGCATTCAGGCTGTAGACAATGGCCTGCTTCATCAATGAACATATGAGTGAAGTGCTGGTCGGGAATTCCTCCTGATACTAACCTAAATAAAGACATAACAGAGAAATGGTGCGATCGATTTTTGTTCGGCGTTAGAAAAAGTGTTTACAATTTGTTTAACCTTACTCTGGAGAAATTTTGTATCTCCAAGCAGCCATGTAACGTTCTTTTTATTATATAAACACCAATGAAATACCAAACTATTCCACTTTCACTGCAAAAGGTGCAACCTATTGTGTAACCATGGCAAAAGTGATCTTTTCACAAGTGAAGATTACATGTTCTTTTTATGTGTGAAGATATCATGTTTTCATTGGTGTTTATAGCATAGAAAATGAAAATCTTTCCATAATTTCTGTTGCAGAATCTTTAGCAAGTGATGGAGTTTGATGTTTTTTTTATTTACATGTAAGATGGCAAAAAAACATGTTACAAAACTCCATCACTTGATAAAGATTCTGCAGCAGAATCAAAGGACTGCATTTTATACAAATTTCACAATCCTGGGAAGTAGCCTGATTCGGTTTGATTCAATATGACAGGATCAATAGTCATTTTTTTCAATAATAATGAAAAGGCAGTGAAACGAAATAAATAAAGAGTATATATTAATAATAATAATAATAATAATAATAATAATAATAATAATAATAATAAAAAGGCTATTTCTTGATCAGTAATAGTTACCTTCCTGCTGTGATCAATGTGCTCACAACAAGACGCTTGTCCATGATCTCTTGTTTGGAGGGGAAATAAAAATCGCCACTGTCAGTTATAGAAGAAACATCCTAAAAAGTAATAAAATAACTTTTTCAAATTTGTGATTAAATGCTCATTAATGGCCCAGAGGAAATTGTCAAGCTGGAATTGTGCTATAGCTACAGTGTATCTCTTAGTCAAAACTGCACAAATAACAACAATAACAACTTTATTGCACACAAAAACGTTTACAAGTAATAAATTAACATAAACTAAGAAGGAAAAAGGAAATATTTCACACAACCCACAGTTAGCTTAAGCTAATCGAGGGGGGAGGTGAAGTGGACAAAATGTAAACTTGTGGTAATAATAATTTTACAAAGAGAACAAAATTTGATACCCTACACGGCATCATTATTTGCTATCAAAGTATCTAAGTACACTAAACCTTTGTTCAAACAAGAAACTGCTCTAGAGCTGTTCTGTGCACACTTTTCTGAACTGCATGGTATGGTGGCATACCTTGACTTCTTTTGGGAGAGACTTGCTTGACCTCCCAAAAGCATTCAGTCGGATCATCTGTGACTTGGGTATGACAGTGTGTTGCATGACTCTCTGAAGAACCAGATCTGCCGCACTGTTAGATGGGGCACAGGCAAGAATGCGACTGCCAGGAAACAGCTTTAATATCTGGCGAGAACAAATCAAAACAGATTTTCATTTTTCTTCCCTGTAGCAGTGGCGAGGCACTAAAAATGAAAAGTCGAGGCACAGTGCTGTTGGGAGATGATTGTTACACTGGAATTTTCACAAACTGTAAAACATTTATTGCAGGGTCTGTAGTTTGATGGCTGCTGTACCCAACACTCCCCTCCCCCCTCTCCCCCCCCCCACCCCCCACCACTTCCAGAGGAGGCAGATACTGTAAGGTTCAATGAGAGAATGATTTAAAAATAACACCTTTTGAGTGAGGATTACACACAATATGTAGGTCACTCTTTTCTCTTTGGTCGTGTTTACTTAAACTACAAACTTTTCTCTGACCAGCTAGTTTCAGTCTTATGAAGGATGCAGTAAAAAAACTGCTGGTGGTAACCCTAGAGTAGATTTTCATCCCATTGCCAGCTGTTACATGTAGATGTTACATGATACCCCTACATGCCACAGACGTCCAGCAGTACAGGTGCCCTGTACCTGTTTCAGGGTACAGCATATTTTCTAGCAGGGTTGTTGGTGGGAATTTGCAAACCATAGTGGGAGAATCCAGCCATTGTCGTATGATCAGCCTGCTATCTTTCTATCAAAGTTAAGCCAGGGATTGAACTCAGAATTTCTGTTCTAGTCAAGTGGTTATAGGACATTGTGGATGTTCTGAGTCCCACTCTGACAACTAGACCACTAGTCCTGAATTCAACTTGTTGGCCAGGCTTGTAAAATAGCCATTATTAAGGTACAGGATCTGAAAGTAATTCATTTATTTCCATCATGGCTCGTACCTGTTTAATGGCCTCAACTATCGTAACTGTCTTTCCTGTCCCAGGCGGACCAAACACCAGGTAAGGAACTGGTCTGGACGTCCCAGCAACAATGTTTTTAACTGCCTGTTCTTGCTCCCTGTTGTCGTGCAGTTTTGCATCATAAAAGCTGCAACCAAAATACAATCAAACCTGTAATAAGCAGTCACACTCAGCGAATGGCTTAGTGTCCGCTTAATACAGGTGGACTGCTTAATACAGACTGAGCAGAATACACATCAAACGCAATAAAAATGCCATTTTGTGACATGTTTGATCACTTAATGAACAGTTTATACACAAAGCGGCCCTCAAAAATCCCTTACTTGGTTAAGATCTCCTGCACTACATTTGTAAATTAAGAATGGTACATGTCACAAAGTAGAACATAGTGTAAAAACCAACAAAACAGCGACGCCAAGTTCCTACAGTCAGTATTGGTATTATATATTGTAGGGAGCAGGGTTGGCGCAGTGGTGAGAGCACTCGCCTTCCACCAACGTGGCCTGGGGTTCGATTCCCGGACTCGACGTCATACGTGGGTTGAGTTTGTTGTTGGTTCTCTTCTCTGCTCCGAGAGGTTTTTCTCCGGGTTCTCGGGTTTTCCCCTCTCCACAAAAACCAACATTTCCAAATTCCAATTTCATCTGCTTGTAAAGCGCATTTGATCATATACACATGGAAAATGTGCTATATAAGTTCTAAATTATTATTATTATTAAGTTCTAAATTATTATTATGTATGAGACTGATTTCCTTTTAGAAAGTGACCGTTTAATACCTGTCAGGGTCAAGACAATACATGAAGAAACAGCTCTCTCTGATTAATTGTAAAATTCATTAATAATTCATAAGACTAACGACCAATCTACGGGTAGTATTTGAGTCACATGTATACCTCTCTAAGCCCCAATAAAAATCATTAACTTTCATAAGAGAGTCCTGCTCCGCTAATTAGTATGCATTCACTTTCATACAGATCTCTACTGATTAATATTACAAACACGACAAACACAATCTATTGTTTCATTTCACAAGTAAGATTAAATATTTGCGTCCGACCTTTATGGGCTTTAAAATGGCTCGCTGTTTCAAATGTCCATAAAGGTCTCCCGCTCATATTTTATGTATTACATAAAGGGTCAGACCATGGTCACTTAAGAGAGCTCAAAATTCAGTAATTAAGGGAAGCAACTTTTGAAAACATAAATACAAAAGAAAACCTTACTGCTAAAAACTCTGCTGCATGTATACTACTTTAAAAGTAAACACAAAAAGAGATCATTGGTACACGTAGTTAGTTACAGGTAGAAGGATTTTAAGACAGATGTCAAAACTGAATGCTGGCAATGCCAAGATTCTCTTTTGACACATTCTAATACCTGTGCTATTTCACTTAGCACTACATGTAGTACCCCTTAGATTAATCAATATTCCACTGCACTTCACTACAAACAACACTGCTGATCTACATACACATAAGTAATCAAGATCCTAAATTAATTATACTCATACAGGCTACAGAATGAAAGTGCCCATAACCCCCAAAATCTTTCTTTTGATAAAATAAATTTGTGCACCTGTTTGAAATGCATTGCACCTTTTTGTGCCTTTTTAAGCTAAATCTTGACTTTTTATAGGCTGTACTAGCTGTAGTTATGAAATCTAGCCATCATCTGTCACACAACTGAGCTGGTAAGGGGCATAGATTTATTCTTAATTTGATGTCACAAACTGATTTGCATTGCAGTTAAGTCTTTGTAAACATGCATGCAAAGCAGATTGTGATGTCAAATCAAGAATAGACCCACATCCCTTCTGACTCAGTCATGTACCAAATGATGCTTAGTTTATCATAAGTTTTGAAGCCATAAAAATGTCGAAAACTAGAAATGAAGGCTCAGTGTATTTAGATAATAGGATATAAATGTAGGTGCAAAGTTTTATATTTAGTGGCAAAAATATTTTGGGGTTATAGGCACTTTAACCCTTTCACTCCCAAGGGGTCTCCCTTTGATGAGTAAAATCGTCTGGCGTTAGACAGAGTCAAATCTATAAAGTCACTCTTGGGGGTAAAAGGGTTAAACCTAGAATCACATCATTCAGTAGGTTGAATTTTGGCTCATCACGAGAACTGATCTTGCCAGAAATAGAATTACAAGACAACTTTAGTACTTGACTGATACTAATGGTTTCAGGAACCCAGAAGACAAATTCTACTACAGAACTGATAACCACACAGATAATACCATTTAGGACTGACTACATGAGGTAGAATATCTACATCTTCTATGCACAAACCTAAAATCCTGATCTCCTTGATCTAGAAGTGGAGCCAAGTGGGTACCTTCTTTAAGCTTCAAAGAGGCAAGCCTGTTTTCCTTCAACCATATTATAACCAATTTCCAGCGCTCGATGCATCAGCTTTAATGGTGTGCGATTGAAAGTGAATCTCGCATTCACTTTCATGCCTTTGATGTATTTCTTGTGGAAACTGGGAATGGATAAAAAAGTGAATTAATGAGATCAAAAGAGCAAAAAAACTTCCCACTCTAAACTTGCAATAGCTTTTCATGCTCAGCATGGAGATTGACATGTAGTGTACATTTATTTAGGATTAAACATAAACATTAAATTTTTATTAATTTTTTCTTGCTTTCAGATCGCCACAAAACCACACCCCTACTTTTGACCTACACCCCATAAGGTTGAGTAAAATGCATGTATTTTACCTACAGAAGGTAAAACGCAGATCACCAATTCAGCCTATAGGTTGAGAAGCTTTTTCACCTACATGCAATAGTTACACTTGTGGAGGAAAAAGTCACACAATGCAAAATTTATATTAATTTGTACACACCTTGGGGTAAACCTAAGACGAACATCACTAAGCCCCACAACATGAACAAATCCCTGATATTCTTCTTTTTCTAGCTGTCCTTTGCTATCTTTCAATCTCACCAAGACCTGGTCACCTCTGATGAGTGAAGGACGATTCTCAGCCAGACCAGGGACCTAAACAGATTTCAACAATTTATTCAATAAATTATACAGTGGATTCCAACATAACAATCTTCGATATAATGATACTGCATTCATTTGGAATGATCCAGATCAGGATATGCGATCCAACTTCACTCAGATCAATATGGCACATCAAAGGAACCAATGAATCCTTTCCCAGAGTGCATTCCTTGGGTTCCTTTAATGCATAATGATCCGATTTATCTTGTTTCATTGATCCTAATCTGGATCATCCCAAAGGAACACAGCCTAAGTCTTGTATGTGACTTACAGTGGGTACAGTGTAGTCAATAATTTAATATCTGACTGGCAAAATATGTACATCACTTAGTACGCGCTCTGTGATTGGTAAATTTTGCAGGTTGTATTCTACACTACTTTCAACTAGTTTTCTTTCCTGTGCGCCGGTTTAACCACGTTTTGCCAGTTTTTACTGTAAGTTATGGATCCTCTTTTTTTCCCATTAATTTATGGCCCGCACGCTTCGCAGTTGGGCCATAAATCAACTTGGTCCATAACTTACAGTACAGACCTTGAACTCGGTTAGTAAGAGGTATGTACCCACACAATTTAGCAGCCAGTTTTAAATAAATTGCTCAAAAATTTACTAGTACCATTCACACATGAATGTTTTTAATCGTCTTTATTAGGAGGTGAAGAATTTTATAGCTATCAAGAAGTACTACATAATTAACTGAAAAAGGCCTGGAATGAAGATTTTTAACCAACTGAACTTACAACAACAAAAGAAACCTTGTTGAAATCAAAATAAAATGAACTGGTGATTGAAATGATATTAATAAAATGTTGATAGAATTCATTAGAAAGTGGTGATATCTTCAGGGCTTCTTATAGGTCGCGGGGAAAAAATTAATTTCACAGGATCTTTCAGGAGCAAATTTGTGGAAAAATCAGTCTATATCGCAGGATGTTTGTGGGAAAAAAGTCAGAATTCGTGGAAAATTCAGCTGATTTCGCTTGATTTTAATGGAAAAAAGTCAAAATGCATGAAAAAATCGGCCGATTTCGCAGGATTTTAGCGGGAAAAAGTCAATTTTTGAGGGATTTCAGGGCAAATTTGCGGGAAAATTGGCCGATTTCAAGGGAACTTTTGGGGGCAAACACAGCCGCAAAACAATCAGTAAAAAACAGCCGATTTCGTTGGAATTTTTTTGGGCAATTTTCACTAAAATTAATCAATTTTGCATCGATATGACCAGCATTGTTTAACTTTTTTTAACAGAGATAATCATTTCCTCTTTCAACAACAATTTGCTCAAGACCTGGCTAGAGCCCAGTTTTTCGCAACGTTCATCTAAGAACACCTGATAGTTTTGGGGCGTTGTTTGCTGGTTTCAGTTACGAAGTTTCAAGATAAATTTGGACGTTTGTGGTAAATAAAACAAGTCTAATAGCCAAGATAAGTATCAAATATAAGTTTTGTCGACATGTATTTGGTAATGTTTCTGGCAGATTTCACGGTATTTTGCATTTTTGGGGGAATTTTGTGGGATTTCGTGGATTTACCTTAATTTCGAGGGTCCGGGATGGCACGAAATATCAGAAGTGCTGTATCTTTTGGTTTTTTTTTTTTTCAATTGCAATCATTTTATTTTAATAAGAGCTCTAAACTACATGCAAAATAATGAAAAACACGGTCATGTTTTGAAAAGTTGAGCTGTTTTCAAGTTTAAGTGATTAATATGGACAGAACAGGATGTAAACAGCATAATTACGAAACAATATTATAATTATAATTGAAGGGCTAAGAGGATAACTGAGAGATTGAAAGAAGATGTAATGTTATTTGCAAGCTACTCTTGCGGAACGTTGATTTCTTTGCATATGCAAGGAAAATAACAGTTTTTTGCATACATTATCTCTCTACAAAGAAACAAAAAAATGGTGAGAAAAAAAACGGACATTGTTTTTCAATCAAATTGCAGTTCATGTGCAAAAATTCAGACAAATCCAAGCCAAATTGAAAAACAACCAAAAATTCAACATGGGTCAGTTTACTTATGCTCACTGCCCTTCAATTATTATGCATTATCAAAGTTGTACTGTACCTTTAAGACAAGAAATTGTCCCTCTGGTGTGAGAGTTGTGTCTTCCAAGTCATAGTGGCGAATATCAACCTCCATCTGCAGCTCTTCAATGTGGAGAAGAGAGGCAAATTTTTTTGGGTAGTCTGGCATCGGCAAGCCCACCTCTGAATCAAGGAGGTCTGATAACTCTTCACCAAATTTGCCTTGGTTCAAGGCCAGGCGTAAATTAGGAGGAATGTGATAGTCCTTCACTGGAACACAATAATGTAGCTTGCTGTCTGGCCTGTGGGATAGAGGAAAGTCTTGTTAACAGAAGAGTTACAGTTGCCAATTAAAAGAGACTTGACAGTTACAACTTGATTCTCATGAGGAATTAGGATTTAACTGATAATTGAGTCAAGAATGGATTCTTGATTCTCTTGAAACATGACTCAAACTTGATGTCCAGAACAAAATTCAATTTCCTTGATTTGCACTTCCCTCAGGGAACAGATTTTTAGTTCCAGTAATTAACTCAGATTCACATCGCCTTTTATAGTTTTGGTACCAAATTATATACACGGACGGTCTGGGGACTATTTAGCTCCCTCTGTATAAATACGGTGTAACTTGTTAAAGTGCTCACCTTTCCAACAGTGAGACAGACATGTAAATCGTTGTGCGGAGCATTTCAGTGTGCGGAATACCCCACAACATTCTAAGTGTGTTCTTCGGCAAGTCACTTGTAATCTGTTTAAATTAGGATTTTCAGCACTTTTATTGTATTTTCTTGCAGTTTCACTGTGTGTGGTCATGACAACTCAGTGCAAGAATAAAACCGGTTTCCGTACATCTGACTGTGACCCTTCGAATTAAAGTAGCGCTTCAAACCGCAAGTGTGAAACATTCCCTGTGTAAGTAGAGGCTCTAAACAACCCTAACTAGCTGTTATTCAACTCAGGTACTTATAAAATTAGGTGGTGGCCAACTTGAAAGCATTATGCTACTTTGGCCATCACACACAGTCAACAAACTTTTATTCTATTTTGCCATTTATTTTTCATTCACCAAATGTTCTTCTATAATAAATAGGAATTCATCCATTTCAAGGAGACGCATGTTTAATATGAACGACCATTCTGGCCAAAGAATGACGAGAAAATAAAATGAGAACAACGTGGTCTGATAAACTAGTGTCCAGTCTCTTATCAGATATATAGAACTTAGTGTCCAGTCCTTATTGTATCATTGCATTCTCTCTATCATTGCATCCTTCTCTCGTTTTATTTTTTGCCCTTTTTTGCATGAATAAATAACGTGAATAAAGTGAACTTTGAACCTCCACTACTCCCCCAGTCCCTGATGCACATGGTATTAAATGGATCAGTTATGCCCTGAGCCCTTGTCCTAATGGGCCCTTTGTAGCTGGTCAGTCATGTGGTACAAAAATGCCGCGCTGGGACACAAGCAACACAATGGGACAAGATAAACACCAAGTTCATATGCACATCATTTGAAATAAATTGTAATTTTCTTTGTTTGTCTTGTCCCAGTGTATTGCTTGCATCCCAGCATGGTGTTTTTTGTACCACATGATTGACCATCTTCAAAGGGCCCATTATAGGAATGCAAAATAATGATTAATGTTATTATTTGCATGTACATGTAGCTCACAAGTTTATAGGCTGTTACATCACAAGACATACTGTCAATGGTATTAATAATAAAATGACGGCTGCAAAATGTTTACCGTGGAGGTGGCACCCCACCAATCACCATGACTGTTGGATCCACAACTCTGGCTACAGGGTTGGGATGCTGATATTTTTGTGTTGGCAGGATCTCTTCCACATCCTTGCTTGTTCCTTGTCCAATTAAGAACCTTGCAATGTGGTACGTTTTAGCAGAGGGTTCCTCCTCAAACTCAAACACAATTGGTTGTTTGAAATCGCCTAAGCTACTAGGCTTGAAAAGTGCTGATATTGTATACGATTTCCCTGCAGGAAGTCTGATAACTTTATTCTTTCCTCCAATGGCAGTAAGACTGTGTTTGTCAGAAAGCATAAAATCACTCACTGAATCCAGAGCAGCAAAGCGTTTTATTTTTACAGTAGCCATGCCTGCATTGTTCACAATGATCTCTTTGATTTTCGCACTCTCTGTAAGCTGCATTTTCCCGAAGTCAATTACACCATGCTCTCTGTCCACATCAGAACAAATTCTTATTCCGTGTTTGTCTTGTATCAGAGATTCCCTGAAGAAAACATTAGCAAAGTCAGTAAGCAGTCAAAAGACAGGTCCCTAAATGACAACAGTCCTGTGATTGAAGGGGTAATGTACGAGTCCGCAAATGATCCCAGGACCGCAAATGATCCCGGACCGCAAATGATCCCCAAAATGGACCGCAAATGATCCCCACATAGGACCACAAATGATCCCGAACAAAAAATAAGAATGGCATGGATTGATATAAAAATGACACACAAAAAACATGTTTTTCATTTTATGAGAATTATTCCATAGTTCCTTTTCTTTTTTTTTTTTTTTTTTTGTCGAGTATATTATCAACGCTTCGATGCACGTGCCCGATTTCAGTGAAAATCGAGCATGTATAAATTAGCCTGGAAACAGGCTCCGCAGTGGGATTTTAAAGGAGCGAAAAGAAGGATCATGGTGAAAAAAATTGACAAGCGAAGCGAGCCGCCAGTCCCCCGCTCGGCTCGCTTTGCTCGCCGATTTTTTTTGGCCACGTTCCTTCTTTTCACTCCTTAACCCCACTGCGGAGCCTGGTCCCAGGATAGTATAATTCAACCGTATAATCACAAATACAACGGAGAATTAAAATACACACATACCCGTAAAGAAATAACTGAAAAATTCCGCAGTTGATTTCGTTATCTTTTGAAATAAAAAGTAACTGAGCACTCTCATTTAAAATTGTACCCAGAATATTAGAAGTGTTTCTTTCTCACATTCATGGAATCAGCCGACTGGCCTGTGGCAGGTGAGAAACGCGGTGATGTGGTTGAAATCTGAGCAGGGGTCAAAGATCATCCGAAACTTGTCACCGTCGTGTGAGCTGTGACTCCCATGCGTTCAGAAAATATGGCTAAACTGTCTTGTTCTTATTTCATTGGTATCATTTGTGAACGTTCTTGGAGTTACTAAAGATAAGAACAAACACAAAGATCTCTAAAGACGGAAGGAAAAACGTGATAGGTTTGAATCCTGGTGTGATAACACTGATTGACTGCTTCACATCAGTTGCACAAATTGTGTGACCACGTTTACCTTTTTAAAATTAATCAGATGATGATAGTTGTGAGCCATTATTTAAGGCTTTGATTAAAATAATCGCAATTCATGCTAATTCCCTATCCATACCATTTCACCATCCATGCCATTCCTTATTTTTTGTTCGGGATCATTTGCGGTCCAACATGGTGCAATACGGGGATCATTTGCGGTCCGCGATCATTTGTGGTCCAATTTGGGGATCATTTGCGGTCCGGGATCATTTGCGGTCCTGGGATCATTTGCGGACCCGTACAGTAAACCATTCAAATATTGACTATTATTATTGCAGTGTTCCAGATAAGAGGGGGTCTCGGGTCAAAAACCATACAAGGTCAGTTACATGACCCGATAAATTAATGGAAAATTTATAATGGTTTGGTGGAGCACTGGAAGTTTGACCCGATGGAATTCCTTGTTGACACCCTACCTTTAAAATCTTGTCTGGAACCCTGATTATCCCTTTAAGCCCCAAGGGAAATGCCAAGTTTTTCTAAAATCAGTAACTATGAACCAGGAGACCACATGTGATATACCATTTGAAAGGTATTTTCAGGGGTATGCTTATAAATCACACCAAAAGAAATGGAGAAGGCCACAGATTGGATTGACAAGTGCCTAAAATGAAAAAATCAAAACGTTTAAAATTTTCCTGTTCCTTGTACACATTGGGTATCCCCCTGAACTATGGCTTAATTTGCAGCTCTCAGTGCATTGCTTGTTGTCAGATATTAATTTTGGTCTAAAAAGTACAAAACAAAAAAAAAAGTTCCAAAAGTTTCAGGGTGGGGTAAATCAAGTCTTGTATAGGAGGGGGGCATGATATTATTGCCTTTAATGTGCAGAACTTTCCAAAATCTTTTAGTTGTGCAAATTTCATGCAAATTGACTGAATATTAAGCATGTAATTGCATCTTGTGCCATATGGCACTATCGGGGCTTAAAGGGTTATGTTATTGTTGTTTTGTCCTTATCATTGTCATTGTCATTGTCATTGTCATTGTCATTGTCATTGTCATTGTCATCGTCATCGTCATCATCATCATCATCGTCATCATAATTGTTATATTGCAGGGGTTTCATTAGAAGCCGGTAACCAGTGAAAATCACCGCCTACTTTGTCAGAGTTTACCTCTTACCGCCACCAACTTTGTCCATATTTTCACTCAAATTATTTTTAAAAAGTTCATCAGGTCACCGCCTACTTTAGTTACAGTAGCTCAGATGGTTATTTCAAAAGTTATTGAAACCCCTGCATTGTTGTTGTTGTTCTTATCATTGCCATTGTCATTGCCATCATCATCGTCATCATCATTGTTATTGTTATCGTTGTTCTTGATTGCTTGCTTTTCAATTTGAACCTTCCTCGGAACATGAGCCATTCCCAGAAGAGTAATCTTTTGAAGCTCAGTGATGTTGCTTGAGCCTTGTTCATGGTAGTAAGTTCCCTTGTTTTCTTTTTGTGAATTATTAATAATAAATGAATATGAAAATTGTACATTTGAAATCCTCACTAAGCAAGCTGCAGAGTACCAGTTCCTCTATGATGTGAATCTTCCCCTGCATTACTGTGACTACAGTCGAACCACGATTTTCTGGACTCGTGGAGACTGAGCTGAATAGTCCGGATAATCGAAAATATGACTATTAATGAGCCAAAACTAATGGACAAGTGGAGCATGAAATTTCACTTAGAAACAAAGAACACTTGAGCAAATCAGAGCTCAGTGAAATGCATTGGAGTAGTAGTACGGTGTGCATGAGCTCAAAACATGTACAGATTTTTGTGTTTTGAAGCGAAAACAAATTCAGTTTGAACCAGAGTTTCATTACTTAATTTTGAAGTGGAAAAGTCTTGTTGCAAATCTTAAATATGGCTAATTAATGATCAGGAAAAACTGGACAACTGAGCAAGTCCAGATAATCGAAAAATCCAGATAATCGAGGTCCGGATAATCGAGATTCCACTATATATAACAGCCAAGGCTATGTTCTAAGAAAATATTTTGGGAGCCCAAAACTCTGAACCTTTGAATGTCCAGGGTGCCCAGCATTTAAATTTCGTGCAAAAAACTATGATTTCCCTGTCACCCAAAGGTAAACATAAGTCGCCAGGGCCACCAGGCTCTGCTAAAGCACAGCCCTTATAATTCTTAGAATTCATAACACTGTTCAAATTGTCTTTTTAATGTACTATTTTATATTGTAAATGTTTTTATTCAAATTATTTTGTATTCTTTTGTTTATTCTTAAAAACTGATGCAGCAATCCTGTATAAATATGTTTAAATTATTTATTATTATATTATTATTATATTATTATTATTATTATTTTAGCTGCACTTTAGTCTTAGCAGAAACATAAACTCAAAAGCATATAACACAATAAATCATAATCTTGCTTACTTGTGTTTGACAAATAATTTCTTCAGCTCCAGCACTGGGTCATCTACCTCTTCAAACCGTGGTTCCGTCTCATCTACCTCCTTTTCATCTTTGCCTCTGTCCTCCTTCACTACGGTTGCATTTCTTTTGTTAACCTCTGAACAAATGACTGATCCACCGCCAAAACCAAACGGCGTCCCTTTCTCTCAAAGTACAACAGGTTTTCGGAACCGTCTTTGCATTTCACAGTTTTTTTCATCCTTTTCAGTAAGAATAACACCGTGGAAAATGATACTGTAGGAGATGAACGATCAAGGTTTTTCTTGAATTGTTCATAGTAGACCTGCCTGAGTTCCATTTTTGTAGAGGGCCGGAGGCGCTCAGTTGACAGATATTGCCAGAACTGTTTAGTGACATTTTTCTTGTAATCATTCTTTGCTGAAGGCATTTTAAAATATCTATAGAGAACAAGAAAGATTATACATAAATTGCTCTGATGGCAGTACCAAGACACAAAGCTAAAAAGAATAGACCTTTCCATGGTTGATGATGCCATCTTGGCTCTAGGGGGCAAATACGGCTAATATTACAGTAAATGTATGGAATTTTGGCCGACTTTGAACCACCCTAATGCCGCTACAAAGAGGTGGATTTCCACAGTGAAAAATGTCTTTTAAAACATATTTGTACTGCGATTATTTTCATGAAGTATAAAGAACAGGTTCAGGCTACAATGACTGTAAACAAATTTTTAAGATTTTGTAAGAACCCTTCTAAATTATGCAAATTGCTGCGTCATAAGATTTATAATTAATTCGAATTTACGGATGTCATACATGTACCTTCTTCAATGGCCTTATTTTCTGTTGAATGAACTATATAAAACTATTTAAAGTAGTGGCACATCTTGGAAATCTGCCTCTTTGTAGCAGCATTACAGCAGTTCAAAGTCGGCCAAAATCCCATACATTTTTACTGTAATTTTTTCTGTCTCCCCCCCATCAGCTAAAATGGCATCATAAAGCCTGGAAAGGTCCATTAACTCATTCTTGTCCGCCACTTTTTATGTGTTTTTCTCTAATTTTTCGAGGTTTTGAGGTCAAGTCAATCTGGTTATTCCATATAAGGGGTTACCACAGAGATTTCATTGATCCACAACATCGAAGACTCTATCTTTCACGTCACGTTTGCCACACTAGCTGTCGTTTATTTGTAAACGTTCAGTCAGCTACAACTCGGTAGGTATTTGATTTATAAGTCAGTTTTTCAAGCCATTTTCCACCTCAGAGGCCCCCTGCCTGGCATCATAAAAGCTGGGTTGGTGGGTAGAGGCAATCCTCTTGAAGAAGACAGAGGTGAGAAGCAATTTCACACCAAGTGAGCCACCGAAAGGTTTTGATCAAGTCATGGTGATTCACGAAGTGAAGTTTGTGTTCCTAGCTGATCTGTGAGTAGATTCCGGAACCTCGCATGGCAATTTTGACAAGTTTTGACGTGTAAATAACGGTAGAGCTGCAAAATTTTGCCAGCAAGGGCCGCGTGGCTAGACACTTATAAAAAATATCTGAAATGGAAATTGGTGGACTAAACGCTGCAGTTCCAAGAAATATCCCAGAATTCCTTTGGGTCACAAAGTGAACTAATGTCAGACCAGTGAGAGCAACTAGAATCAAATAGCGTTACCCAGGTCGGCCTAAGGAAGTGAGCAGGCAAACTGGAACAGATTGCAAGAACTTGAGTCGAAGTTTACTGCCAATGTGGACTGTATAGCTTGAAGAGGGTTTTTGTCTTCAAACTTTCAAAACAAAGTTGCTTACTTTTTGATTTGGTGTTGTTCTAGAGAGTTTTTTGGTTTT
>JAEMWC010002207.1:47500-52734 GCA_016490735.1 Pachyseris speciosa | reverse complement strand
GCAATGACAAGACCCAGACGGGAAAGGCGACAACCATCACACTTGAAGCGACTATGTATTAACATGACTTGGACACACTATTAGCTGTTTATTTAGTTTTTGTTTACCGGATTGACTTTGATAGGAACTGTGCCAGAACTTTGCTAGTTACAGGCTTTGTTTAAGTTGGGGAGGGATGTAGTATCCATACCTACGCACGCACGCAGTGCGACCTACATTGTATCACGTGACCCAAATAAATCAGTCTTCCAATATGGCGTGTGTGTCTTGTTGAGTTTGTACATTGGTGGTTCCACAGACATCAGCTTCATGGCGGAGAAGGGAAGAAAGAAAGGTTGCATTAACTATTGCTCTGCCGGTGGACCAAATCTTGCAAATTGTGGCAACAAGACTGGATCACCAGGAATTCCAATGCATTACTCTCACCCTGAAGAAAATTTTCGGGATGAATGGACTCGATTTGTCCGCCTTCATCGAAAAGATTTCATCCCGAAGAAGAGCTCTTGTTTGTGTTTGAACAGTGGATTTCGAGGAAAGCTGACTGTGTTTTGAGCACAAGCCCGTCCTTGTGCAGACTGACAATGATTAAACCATTGATTTGAAGAGAAACCTAATTAAAGGCTCCATTCTTAAGTCTCCTCTAACTGACCGAAAGCAACGGAAAGTAAGTGAGAACTTGGTATCATTGAAGTAAAAGATTGCCGCGTGTTACCGGTATTTGATAGGTACAGGCCCACAAATGGCAGATATTTTAAAATATGTTAGCTTCGTGCCTTCGTTGTTTGGAACAGTCCAGGCGTTCTTGATTTGGAAACAGAAAAAAGGAGAGCTAGTCATTTGGCTGTTCTGACTTGAGATGTATTTCATTTTCACACGGCGAAGATGAGTTTTCGTCCTGTATTTTTGCATTGAAGTGTTCATTTTAAAATATATTTCGAAAACTGAACTCAGCTCTGAATTTGTATTGACTGAAGGTGAGAACAATAAGTGGCCATGGTTTGCAAATATTATGTCGACTCAAAGCAAATGCTATAGGGTTGAGTGAGTATCGATTTGTAAATTTGTTTGCGTAAACAAGCGCGCTTGTTTAGGTTTAATCTCATGTCAAGCGCGTGTTCATGTCGAATCACGCTATTGTGAATTCGGTTCATTGGCTTGAAGAACGAAAAATATAATATGTAGCGCGTGCATTCATGTCGACTCACACTATCAATTATTGTGAATTTGGTTTATTGGCTTAAGAACGAGGAATATGATATATATGTATATATGATATATGTAGCGCGTGTGTTTTCATGTCTAATCGCCCTATCAATTATTGTGAATTCATTTTGAAATTACTTTCGAGTGAATTTACTCATTTCGGCACTTGTTTCAGTTTAATGGCTTAAAGAACGAAAAATATTACATATGTAGCGCGTGTTTTTTCATGTCGAATCACGTCTGTCAATTATTGTGAATTCATTTTGATGTTTCAATTTTTCTGCGTACCGCGTAGCCACGGAGCCAGCTACGTAGAAGTCTGAGTAGAATTTTACTTTCTACGTAACGCGTAGCCGGCTGCGTGGAAAATTGTTTGAGTGGCAGGGTATTCTGCAGTTAAGCCGTTCTTCGAATCTGCTTTGCAGAACTGCTGGACATAGACCATCCTCACTGTCCTCTTCCGTATCTTCTTCTTCCTCGCTTGGATATGTCCAACCACTTCCATTTCATCCGGTGTTTCGCTTTCTGATTCTTCTCCGCTGGATTTATTAGACGTATTCAAGTCCACAGAATACAAAATATCGTCACTTTCAGACATGGTTGCCACTTTCCAACGAACAAGTAGCAACTATAATCTCAGCAAAATCTCGACCGAACTTGCGGAGCTCACTGAATCGTAAGAGAGATGAAATCTAAACAACTCTTCAGAACCACCAACTACGTCATCAACGCAAAACTCGTCACCAGTCTCCGAAGACACCATTTTGGCTTTTTGAGGCAATTTGGACAGTAAAAAATCCGATTTATTTTCTCTACGTAAAATTCAATCTGCCATTCTTGAAAGAGGACACTTAGACCTGTAAATTTGTGCAAAAAAATTTTTAACTTCATAGGCACTTTAATACTTTCAATTTAACAAATTGACCGCATTTTTTATGCATCTGTCCTGTTATTGATCATGAATTTCATCACAACATTGTCAAAGTAGCAGATCCAGAGACTACTTTGACAATGTTATTACAAAATTCATTGTCAATAGCAGGACAGACGCATGAAAAACTGCCGTCAATTTGTTTTTTACAATAACAAATCATCAAATTGTCCGTTCTCGGCCCTTGTTACGTCATAAATTCATGTGTCTGT
This sequence comes from Pachyseris speciosa, assembly GCA_016490735.1. Lineage (NCBI taxonomy): Eukaryota > Metazoa > Cnidaria > Anthozoa > Scleractinia > Pachyseridae > Pachyseris > Pachyseris speciosa. The sequence goes on along the minus strand of JAEMWC010002207.1, from coordinate 50,388 downwards.
CCGCATATTGACAATTAAAATTAGCTAACGAGCGCGCGAGAATTTCGTAGTTATTGTAAAAATAAAATATGGATGTGAACTAAAAGAACGTTTTTAATTTTCAATGTTCTCAAGATGACATGGAGTAAAGATGGATAAGCAGATTGCTGTTCAGTATCTAATAACAGTGTTCTTTCAGTAGTTTTTAAACGAGAACAAAATTTACCACTAACTTCATGAACAATTTTGAACAAAAGTAGAAACTTAAACTTTGCCCATAACTAGTGTCAGTTCAGACTGGACTTACATGTTGTTTTCTAAAACTGAAAAGTTGTTTGTTTTTATAGGTTTCTTCTTATTCAGTGTTTGCATCCATGTCTTCCACCTTCTTAGATTCAATTGTGTTACCTTGTTTACAAGTATGCAGGTCACATTCTTTATCTAAGAAAGGGTTTTCTTTTTCAATCATCTGACACGAGAGCTTTAAAGAACAAAATTAATGCTATAAACACAAGGTGGATATTCACTCACCAAACATAACCTAACAAACGAAAGGAACTTTTAAATGTATTACCTGTACATTCTCAACATATCGGATGCATTGCCACATGAACAAGCAGATTACTGTGACTAAACGTAAACAAAATTTATACTACCAAGCTTAACTTCATAAGCAATTTTGAACAAAAGCGGAAACTTTGCCCACAACTTGTCAGTTCTGTCTTGACTTACACAGTGTTCACATTGTTTTCCAAAACAGTGAAGTACTTTGTTTTTCTTTTAATCAGTTTCCTCTTATTCAGTGTTTGACGCCACTTCTGCTACCTTCATAGATTCAATTGTTTTATCTTGTTTACAAACTTTAAAGGTTATATCCTTTATCAAAAGAAGGGTTTCCTCAATCATCTGACACGAGAGCTTCCTGACATCGGTCTCCACGATACTATAACCATCCGTTGTTGAAATGGACTCGAACATGGCGTTGAGAGCTGCATGAGAGCAATAAAACCGGCCAATGTTTTCTGCACCCTGCATAATAACTATATTTGCAGATACAGTAGAAGACATGCTCTCTTTGAGCCTGCTTAGGCTGCACGAAGAACATTTCATAAACTCTGAGTTGTCAGCAGCATCATTATTTCGAATACGGCCTTTGTAATTAATACAAATGTACAGTTTGTTTACGTCAATTGCTAATATTTTCCCATCGATGGCTTCAAGTTCTTTCTCTTTTGGTTTCAATTCCTCTGCGGCTGTTAAACTTTCACTGGAAACCACAATTTGCTCGCTGCAAATGGTAATTTGCGAGTCTTTGGTGGCATTAAGGTACTTCTTCTTGAATAATAAAGCAATGATTTAGGTATACTCACCAGTAATACAGTATGGTCCTTTCCCGATATGGCCGCCTCGATATGCTACCTTGCACGTGGAAGCGTGAGCAAAAAATTCCCTTAAGGGTCCCCTGGGCGCGAATATTTCGGCTTCTCAACATCGAAGTTTATTTGGACTTTGTTAAGCCGAAGCGGGGAGGGGTGGTGAGGACACTTTCACTTCCGTCTACGGTCCACAATTTCCGTCCACAAATTTCCGTCCACAAATTTCCGTCTACGGTCCACAACTTCCGTCGACAGCATACCCTCACGATACTCATTCATTGCTTGCGCATGAGCGCGCATGAATGAGCTAAAAAGAGGTAGCAGCTCGAAATTGAAACTCATCTTCTTCGGGTATAAAACTGGCAGGGGGTTCCTGATGTGAAGTAGGTAGATCATTGACTGATTCGAGTCTTTTGGCTTCTTCTGCCGCACGCACTCCCACCTCCGTAAAGAATTCATTAAATTCCGTCGCAAGATCTTTCATGTCCCTAGAATAAGCTGGGCGCGACTTCTCCCTAGTTGGTATGCAATTCCGTATCACCTTCCACCGTTCACTTGAGCTCTGATTCTTTTTTATCTCATTCTGGACATACTCCTTCTCCGCCTCGCGTAATACCATCTTAACGTCATTACGACAGTCCCGATAACACTGCCAATCCACAAGAGCACCCGTCTCTCGCGCGATTTTATGAGCTTGATCTCTTTTTGCCATTTTCTCTTTGATCTCTTCATTTATAAATGGACATCTCCGACGTTTGATTTTAATTTTCTTAATGGGTGCATGATTATCCAGAACCCGGAAGAAGGCGTCATTAAAATGGAGCAGTTTCTCATTTACATCGTTACACAGAGTGTTTTCATACCAAGGGATCTTGTTAAGGTCGCTCAAAAAGCTCTGAGGATCGTAGTACTTATAGCTCCTAGTGACAGCGTAGGCAGCCGGTGGCTTAGGTATCCTTAGATTTAACACAGCAAAAACTAGATAATGATCACTGATGTGAGTCTCCACTATACCGCTATCCACAATTATTGCCGGATTTGAAGTAAAAATGACATCAGTCAGAGATTTAGATGTTTCTGTCTCTCTTGTGGGCTGGGTAATAAGCTGCTTCATATTCAGGCTTGTGCACAAGTCGTTTAATGTTCTTGATTTAGAAGAACTAACAAGCAAATCACAGTTGAGATCTCCGACCACTAGAATAGGTAGGCCATAAACAAGCGCTTGCGTATAACGGTCCCTGAAGTCTTCAAAGCAGGCAACATTACAATCAGGAGGCTTGGAAGTAACGCACAACAAGAATGACTTGAGCGTTTTGTGCTGAACTTGCATCCATAATTGGTGAAAACCAGTATCTGATATTCCGGATAGGTCTTTAAGTACTTTAGACTTCAAGGTCTTGCACATGTACGCGCACACCCCACCGCCAAACTCATTCTTTATGTTTCTTGGCCTATCCAGTCTTAACAAACTGTATCCCATGATCAATTTCGACCTCAGCATTCTTTACACTTGAATTTAGCCAAGATTCTGAA
>JAEMWC010002207.1:37500-42500 GCA_016490735.1 Pachyseris speciosa | reverse complement strand
TGAACTTCAAGTTACTTTGTGAACATGACGTGACAGAATTCTTACAACTTCGAAAATATAAAATAGGCTGCTCGTACGGAGCGAAGGGTTGTCTCCAAGATGAATGCTATCATTGCCTTATGCCACTTTTGTGAATTCCACGGACCCAGTGTGTTGTTTTGTACACAGGTAGTTGCGCTACACAATGTCAAAACGCATATGATCGACAATTTGTTGTTGAGCTTAGTAATCGCTGCCAAGCTTGAAAGCTGTATGGAGGCCCATGGACAATTTAAGACTTACATGGCATTGTTTGGTGTATATCTGTGATTGTAGGCATTCCACTGTGAAGCCCATAACCCTCTCAAGGGAACTAGTACATCTGCGTCAGAATGTGGTGCTTGTATCAAAAGGTAAGTCTTAAGTTTATGTACTGTGTACCTGTACAGTGGGTAATATAAGCTTGACCTAACATAGTACAGCTGTACATGCAACCATTTACATTCATATGTTTTCATGAATGTAAATTACTGAGGCTAGAAATTGTGTGCTTCAGTCATAAAAAAATGTCTCACTTTTAAAAGTTTTAGACTGATAATTTTTTCATTTAATCATTTGTTTGTTTGCCTGTCTGTTTACAACGACTGTATTTGTCTCTTTGCAAGTTTGTCCATTTGTTTATATAAGTAAATAAAATTCATACTGTGAGCAATTCACTTGGCAATGCCCATAGTTTGGTCTGGTCATTAACAATCTGACTAACATTGACAATCTGACTAACAATTCCCTGACCCCCTTCCCACCAGCACCCAAAGAAGTCAAACGAAGATTAATAATGTGTAGCTGTAAGGTACATGCAAAGCTACTGTGTATTTGATTTGTTGTTAACACTGGCTTGCTGTCAGGAATGTACCCCGTTTTGCCCCAGATACCACTGAATCAAGTACATCACAAGACTCTTGGGCATCATCAAGATCAACTCAGTGTGAGGTTAGTCTCAAAATATGACAAAAAGGTCACAATTCCTTGAAATCGCTAAGAGTAACTTATTAGATATGTTGTGGTTCAATTTTATCCCTAGTTCAAATTGTTTTTTCCGTTTGTTCTAAACCAATTATCTATCAAACCCAAAAACAAAGGGAGAAAAAATTCCAGCCAAGGATAAAATTGAACCACAACAGAAACACCCCTGATTTTAGCTTGAAGTGATAATAACTTGAATATGAACTTTGTGACCCCCATTTTTCATTATGAGTTTAAGAGTGCTGAGATCCAACATTTTGGAAAGTTAAAAGAAAAACGACCTTGGAAGGATTCAGTCGACACCTGAATGCATTTTCACAGGCTAGATGCATGAATCATTGATTACAGCCACCATTCTAGTTTCCAACCTCCTTTCTAGAACAGAGGCCTTATTTTTCAGATATTTGGAGTGTAATAATAATAATAATAATAATAATAATAATAATTTAGCTTCATTTAAAGAGGGAGACGCAATAACCTTCTACAGTTCTCTAACTTACGGCCCTCTAAATCAAATCAACTCTAAATAAATCAAATAAATCAAATGTTGGTTTTTGGGGGAGAGGGGAAACCTGGAGTACCTGGAGAAACACCTTTTGGAGCAGAGTAGAGAAACCAACAAACTCAGCCCACTTGTGATGCTGAGTCTGGGAATCAAACCCGGGCCACATTGGTGGAAGGCGAGCGCTCTCACCACAGTGCCAACCCTGTGTGTGTGCTCAAAGTTTATAGTTGAAATGGTAGATGGGGTATCAAACAATCCTAAGGAAAGGTGAAGCCTGTTAACATTCTGGAAACATTGAGGCAAGGTCCAAGTACTAACTACAATGAAATGGTGGTTTGACCTCGTCAAAGAACAGGAAAATATAATCATGTACATGTATAATATATTTTATTTTAAGAAATGTGTATTTGTGAGGTGAACATGTTTGGTTACCAAGAGTGTGTTGTTGTTTTGTTGCTGTTGTTTAGCTGTTTTTTTCAGCTACATGAATCATTTTGACAGGATATTTACTGATTCAAATGCATTACATACATGTAATATCAAAATATCATTTTAACCCAGGCGTGTAAATCACTGGACCACACTCATGCAGGATATATCAGTATTGATCATGAGGCCCATATCAGTTACTATAGCAACAGGTCTCCAGAGCAGCCTGAGCTTTACAGTGTGGTGAGACAGGCGTGTGTCAGAAGGTACGAGAACTATAATTTATTTGGGGCAAGTCTGAGGCTTGAGTATCTTAGTCATGGACTATGTTCTTCTATTCAGGACCCTTAATTTTAAATTGTTCCCCTCAAAGCTTTTTGCAACAGCTCTCCATCATCTGTTTTATTTTTCTGTATAGTATTGTATCTCTCTAGCAAGAAATGTTTTTGTTAGAATTTTTCAATAGGCTAGTTTCAAATTGTGGGAAAACAAGAGACCCAAGTCAAGGTTCAGGGGAATAATAATATTTGCATTTTCCTTTGTTTTTGAGAAAAGAAAAAGCAAATGTTTCCCCTGAACCTTGACTCTGCTTTTTTCTTTTGTTCTACCATAGTTTGAAACTATCCTATTTTGAGATTAGCCCTTCTTGTATCCCATTATTTTCACATTAATCTGGGCATCAAGACCAACAAATTAATTAAGCCATATCTATGATTACATTGGCTTTTATAGCTGGCTACTATTAAATAGTAAAATCAGCCAGCTACTCTCAGTCTGAAAATGAGTAAAACATAACAGCTATAGGAAGAATTGCTTGATTTTTGACCAGCTACTTTCTCTGAGCGACCTTAATAAGAGCCCTGAAGAAGTCCCTTTTATCACAGGGGAGATAAATTATGCATGTGTGATTTTTTCTTGAATTAGAGCCAAGAAACAAAGCAAAAGAAACCATGAAACTTAAAATAATACATTAATTGAAGGCCTCGGAGCATAACCATCCTATGTCGAATTTTGGGTTGTTTTTCGATTTTGCCTGGATTTGCCCGAATTGTTGCATGTAAACTGCAATTCGATTGAAAGAAGATGTAATGCAACTTGCAAACCACTCCCATGGAAGGTTGGTTTCTTGGTGTACGTAAGAAAAAATGAATTTCTGGATTCTGGATGAATCCGAATGAGTCCGAATCCAGCTTGACTTAAGGGTTCGTCCGAGTCGAAAACAGCGCCTAGTTGCCTTGGCTGACTCTAAGTTCTTTCGGAAAGGCTTTGGCCGATATAACACAGCGCTAAAGTCGGTTGTTTGTCTTAAATACAGCGTACATCTTAAATCCAGCGTACAAAAACCTCAGTTGATTCTAAATCAGTGCGCAAAAAGCTTGCCGATGGCTGAAAAATCACAAAATATTAAAGACGGCTGTTTTGACTTGAAGAAACTTTTTGCCAAGACAACTCCTATTGGTGACCTACAGCAAAAATTTGAGTTAATCAGATGTTCTAGGGCAAAAATTAAGAGTCCTAAGAGTACGCTGTTTTCCGTCATGTTTCGTTTACGCAGAACCTTGTGTTGCGTAGTAAATTAAAACTTGCGTGTGGTTTCGTCAGTTGAAACGTTTTTGATGGATTCATTTTCATCGTCAAGTGGAAAACAATGGAATGAAAATCTTATAAAAATTAACGTAAATGACGACAGTGAAAGAATTTGACAGAAATACTTAACTCTTTTGTGAAATTAACTTGGCTCCAAAACGTCAAAAAATTTGCATGAAATTCAATCAAACTGAGGCGATCAACGGAAAAGTGATTTATGTGTTAAAATTCGGCAGCGTGTTTACCAAATATTCATTCTCACTTGTTCATCAGTCACGGATATGTCACGAACCAACAAGCGCGGATGTTACAGCAATTCACCGGTTTCGCAGAGGTTGTGGGTTCGAATCCCGTACAAGCGGTTTTTTTTTCCGTTTTGTTTTGTTTTGTTTTTTTTTTTGGTTTCACTACTGCTTAAGTTGTGTTCATAACTGCGGCGATCGTTCACGTTATCATCCGTTGTTTACGTAGTCTGATTCACACAGACGAATCGCGAGGAGTACCGCTTAATATTGCTTTGAATGTTTGCCGTGCGCGCCAATGCAACTTTTCCATGGATTGTGTTCAAGATACTCATCGAAAATGGGCAGACTTCACTTCGTGCCGAATGAATTCTCGGTAGCGTTTCCGAAGTTCGACCAACTATTTCACGGCTAACAGTAAAAGCAAGCTGGGATTTCATGTCACGAGTGGTTTCAAAAAATGCGCTCTTCAAAATTAATGAACAATGGAAACCTCGGTGCGGCAGCTACACAGTTTTCAAAGTTATTTTATAAGGTAGAGTTTTTACTGAAAACAAGTAATAAGCGAGAGCTTTTGACTTCAGACAGCGCCCTCTTTGACCGCAATGAATTCTGGGATCATTGTCTGCTCCAAGCGTGAAGAACAAGAACTCTTCAAACATACACTTTTCGCCCTAAAGTCCAAAAACCACTCTTGCTTTCCCAGCTTTTACCATCACAACCTTTGAGAAATGGAACAAGACTAGCAACGACGCGCCGCTTTTGAGACGAGAGTTGTTTTCAGACTTTTTCCGCCTGGCTTCTACTCTGTACTCCAAAACGCTAATATCTCATCGTGATTTGGTAAGCACAGAGAAAACGCTAACTGGATTCTTTCAGAAGCGTTAAGAACTTGCGGATCTCCGGACTTTTCATGACGTCCTTAGATCACCAGGCGGGAAGGCAAACCGATAATGCAGTTAATACGTAGCGATCCGCAGCTCCAGCACTCACGTAAGTTTTGTATCCGATGAGCTTAATCGATGTTTTAACCGCCAAATTTATAGTCTACGTCACACTATCAAACAATCCTTTCTACCCGTCAATCATTTCACGTCCAGTTTTAGTTGTACTCCTCACAAATGTTCACATAATTCACGTATGAATATTAATACGGTACACATACAAATGAGCTTAACTTCAATTGAAGGCCTCGGAGCATAACCATCCTATGTCAAATTTTGGGTTGTTTTTCG
>JAEMWC010002207.1:0-35000 GCA_016490735.1 Pachyseris speciosa | reverse complement strand
AAAACAGCAACGAGGGCAATTTCAACAGCTTCTGAAAACACAAGTGGTTTATGAGGACTCATTCCAATTACATGTTAAGGGCAAAATTTTCTTAACATTGCTGAGGCACGTTGAAAAACAGTCAGCGAAGTGGAGTAAAATCACTCATTCGGTCGCAAAGCAAATGAAAAAACAGCTCAACTAAGCTTAAGCTTATTTCTTAATTTGTGTCCAAAATGAGTGTAGATGATTACTATTTACATCCAGTCAAGAGGTAAATACGAGTTTCAGTCCTGAACAAAAGTAGCAACAATTAAACCAAATGTTCAAAGCTGAAATTTATTTAATTCACCTGTCATTGTAGAGGTTTCCATCACTTGAAAAAACACATCTGCTTAAAAACATGCATCAGTAAACATAGCAAACGGATTTTCCAAAGAAAGAACTCCATCCTCCAAGTTTGAGCTACTCGTTCCTCCAATTGATGTGTTCTGAGCTGCAAGATGCCATGGAATCATAATTTTGTTTTTCAACCACACAATCCCACTACGCCAGGCACCATGCAAGCCAATCCAAGTTTTAAGCTTTTCACGAATAAAATATTTTGCACGTTCATTTCACACTTTCCTGAGTATCTTTTAAAACTAGCTCTTGATCATTACGCCTTTTTTAGCAAATGCATGAACCAAAATTCCACTGAATTTCACTGAACAATTTGCTTTTTGATCGTGATTTTAGACTGAAAAACAACTTGCACTTTGATGGTTTCTGAACTTTGATGGTTTGACATTTTGACAGCTTTGGTCATGTTTAACCATTGAAATGTATTGATTCTAACAAGGATTGTGATTGGTTTATTCTAGCGTGCCTTATGAGAGTACAGATGCACGGCTGACACCACACGTAGGATTTGGAAAATAAAGTTTTCCAAAAATTGTAGCCGAATGCGTGAGGAAATTAAGAAATTCTTTATTATAAAACAAATAAAAAAGCCTTAACCGTGCTTCGTTCTGTTATAAGGCACTCAAGGAAGTGACGAGAGCAATCAAGAAGTAGTTAAAAGCACTCGCTTATGGCCCGTACTTCCTCTTACTTCTTTCATGCTCTCGTCACTTCCTTGCGTGCCTTATAACAGAACAAAGCACGGTTAAGGCTTTTTTATTTGTTAAGTAAAAATATCACAGTTTGTGATTTTTTACTCAAAATTCTTTAGAACGGAAAACTGCTGGCAGCTCTGAGTTGGATGATGAGATACAGTGTATGCCTAGTGTGCTTGGTTTGATGCTAACTCCTGGCTCATTGTAAAACTTCAACTTAGATTTTCTTACAGTATATAATTGTGTTGTAGGTCAAAATAAAATTCAGGTTAAAATGATTTTAACCTAGGTCAAAATGAAATTCCTTTGTCTTCTAACCCTAATTATTTATGAATCATGAATAATTAGGGTTAAAAGACAAAGGAATTTGATTTTGACCTAGGTTAAAATCATTTTAACCTGAATTTTATTTTGACCTACAACATATACATTCATTTGTCAGTGAGTCAATTGCTTCTGACAGTCATTTTTAACTCTAGCTCTCTGAGGTCCAAGAAGAAAGCCTTTGCTACTTTTGCCGAGGATCTGGAATGTTGGGTCCAGTTTTTTGCAAATTTACAAATTTATTACATGGATAATTAGTGTCATTTCATGAAGCACATGATCAAAATACTCTGACTATTATAATATCCTGGATGTGACTTTCACAGATTTCACAGAATTTTTTGTTCCAATTACTGCATATCATGCGTCACAGCTGGGACATGGAATTTGCAAATTACAAACAGTCAACTGCATTTTTTTTTCTAGTTTTCATGAGTCACTGGTTCAATACTAGATAAATCCCAAATTGTGCACAACCCCAATGTTGCAGACCCTGTTTACTTAATTAGCCCATTGACTACCGAGCATTTTGCTGAAAAACACCTTTTGAAGTTGGTCGAGCCGTTAACTGGCCAGATTCTAACCAAACAGAACCAAAACTGCCCAAAACTGTGTTTGCTGGTGGACTTCATCATGCCATTTGTTCATGATGCTTAATATTAGCTTTCCAAGGTCGGGCATGCACACGCCCCCTCTCCTTCTACCTTTCGCTTTCTCTCCTCCCCTTTTCTTTTGCTTTTCTTGCCTCGCTTTCTTTTTCTCTTGCTGGGTATTTTCTGGGCTTCCTTCGGTGGGAAAAGATTTGTGGAAAACTGTAAGGATCATAGGTTTAGGTGGAAGGAAGTGCAGGCAGGTAGTGGAATAAGATTTTCATTCAAATTTTTAGCTCAATGTCACTTGGTTTTTGGCGTTTTCTCCAGCCTGCTGGATGGAATCGTCCTCATTTGGGTATGGTTTGAAAGATCTCTTCCCCCTACACATGCTGCATGTAAAAGGTGTCCATGAGCATTAAAACTGATGACATCACAAGCAGTACAAGGGACGTGGTTCTGCGCGGCTGGTTTTGGTCGGCATGGGTGCCAATGGTTAATGCCATTTTGCATGATATTGTTTATACAGTAGTTTGCATGTCACCTGAGATTTTCTTTGTTTCCTCAGGCAACAGCTGTTTATGATGTAGAACATGCTGAGAGTATTCAGAAAGGTCAACACATTCAGCCAAGCGCAAATGGCTTCCTTTTTGCTCCTGGAATTGCTCCCGGTAAGTTCCTTAGTTCTGAGATATGGCATGTACTGTAAGCTTTAATTGTCTTCACATCTCTTTTGTTAAGTAATTCTGACTTTATTATTTTGCCTGACAATAATTCTTGTCACAAGCTATGTACATGTATTACATGTAGGCTAGCTATCTAGACAGACACTAGACATGTATTCGCATCCTTATTTGTAATACCCCAATTTCATGGCCAGTAGTGCTACACAGAGTCAGTTTGCCCTCATGCCAGACAAAATTGACATACGTAAAGTATTACTTGCTAACAAAAAATAAATGCAGAATTTGAGGACCCCGGCCCCTGAATTGGCCATTGTGGCAAGCGAAGTGGAATTTATTTTCTGGGCACTATAACATGTTCACTTTGTAGTACAGGGTAAAATTACAGATATCTTTTGAAAAATCTTGTTTATAACACCACTCGTGTGGAATTGCCCAACTGCATTATACCAGTTTTTGTGAGAGCAATGTCAATTAGCCCAGATCAGTGTGTCCTATTAGGAACATTTAACATACACTTCTTTTACATGTATTTCAGCATTATGTTTGGCATCTTTACAATAATAAATTTATAATAATTATTACTGTATAAAATGTAGATTTACTGCATGTGAACTCAGCACTGATTTCTGCACGTCATTATCTTATAAGAGATCTTCAGAAGACAGCGAGGAGGAAACAAAACCTACAGAGGGATTGCAGACTTGCTTAGGGACAAGGTAACAATATTGACATAAAACACTAACAAAGTAAATATAGCTAAATGAATAAATGAGCATGAATATATTCATATTATTCACACTCATTTAGTCATCAGTCACTGGTTTATTACAAACCAACGAAATGACCAGCTCCCAGTACAAGCCTGACTTCTTCAGGCTTTATTTTCATTAGTGCATAAGAAGTGTTCATACGTGTAACTGTGACAAGCACTCACATACATCATTGTACATGTACTGCTGTATGCATCTTGAAATAATTTACTTTTTGCATTAAAAGAAAATGGTATGCTGCTTTACTATAAAAAGCCCCATATAATAATAATAATAATAATAATAATATTAATATTAATATTAATATTAATAATATATGCTATTATAGCACCTGCACAGTATTATTTTATCAATGAATCATGTGTAAAGCTACAAATTTTTCTGCTTAGGCTGTGGAAGCCTACACTGTACATGTAGCTGTCAGCAATCATCAATGATGTTTTTTAAAAGGCAAAGTTCTTCTCCCTTGATTGATCACACTAGCAACTGTGTTGCATACTAACTCTACTGGCTTAAATCTCTTGTAGGATCTGTTTGCTACTCTTCATCGAAGATTTTCATGGATGCTGAAAGCATGTGGCAACAGAATAACAGAAAAGCTTTTAGAAGGACCACCAAAGGTAACATGTAACAACTTACTGTATTGTTGGTACATGCAGTCATACAATAATAATATTATACTGAACAACACAGCATGAGAGTGTTAGTGAAAACTGATCCCTTTGTTAATTTCCAGGAAGACCTTTTGACAGATCTCGAGGTGCAGTGGGAAGGAGGTGAGCTCAAGCATTATGTATAATTATTGTAAATTATTGTAAATATATCATTTGTATGGTACATGTTTCATTAGAGCTCTTTTCAATTGAGTGTCGTAAAACCAAAACCAAAACCAAAGCAATTACTCTGACCAATCACAGCAGAAGTAAACAGTGCAATGAGCCAATCAGAATACGAAGTAATTACATGTAGCCGGCGTAAAGCGTGGGAAAATACGCGCGTGAAAATCACAATTGGTTTTGGTTTTGCTTCTCATTGGTTGAGAAAGTGGCGTGAGTTTTCCTGGCCAATCACAGAGCGAAGCAATGCAAACCAAAGCAAAACCATAATTACTTTCGACACTCAATTGAAAACTGCTCTATATAGTAGCTGTACTAATTACAATGTATGACCACAGCTACTGTACTTTCACCTTTGCATCTCAAACAGGAAACAAACAAGAACAACCAGTTTTGATCCTATTCATGTGACGATTCATGACTTGTGTAAACCATGCTTCACTGCTGAAGATATCTTAGTACAAAGCAGACAAACATTGTTGGGGGAAAAGAATAATTATGCACTCTGATCAATAATTTACAGGCATGCCAACAAAGCAAACACATCCATACAGACAGTTATGAAATAATAGACTGACTGTGTTATGCAAGAACTCACAATAATTACCTGGGCTGCGCGCGTCTTGCGCGGCGCCCAGGTCTAAGATTACCGACGGTTCTTCTTTTTCGTCGAGTATCATCCACAAAGTGCACTTCCGGCGTTTCTGCGCAAGCGCTAACTATTTTTAACAGAGTGATGCCTGTTGTCACGTATCGGAAAATGTCGATTCACCTTGTGTCTTTTGAAGTCTGAACAAACAATATGTTAAGAGAAGTGTCTATGCGAATGATTGCAAGTTCAACGGCGAGAAGAAAGCTTTTAACATGAGTAAACTTAACTCCAGATGGACTGCCGTGTTTCCTCGTGTCTGCTTCAGTAGACTGCGAGTAGTCTCTAATTTTGGCGATGGATTGTGGGGCGGGCGAAAGACACGTGCGCGCGCGAAGTTGCTAGGAGACGCGACGCGAGGGAAGCGCCAAAAATTAGAGACTACAGACAAAGGGAGTTTGACCTTTCACGGCCGAGTGATTCGGAAGTATAAATCTCATATCAACAGCAAGAATGATACTTGTTGTCACGTATCGGAAAACGTCGATTCACCTTGTGTCTTTGAAGTCTGAACAACTAATATGTTAAGAGAAGTGTCTATACGAATGTTTGCAAGTTCAACAGCGAGAAGAAAGCTTTTAACATGACCAAAATTTAACTCCAGATGGACTGCCGTGTTCTCCGTATCCGCTCCATTGAGATGTACATTTTGTTGAATAACTCAAGTACGGGATATCACACACCCCTGAGACTTTGACAGGTAGTTAATTTACTATTTTAATTTCTGGACTTTAATTTTTGAATGATAAGCAATTAGTTTTTACAAATGTACTAGCGTCCCTTGAAACTGTCCAGAAACGTTCCTTTCTTGTGTTTCAAATGACCCTGGATTGACGTATTTGTAAACAGTTTCACTCTGCTAATTAATTTTCTACTCACATTTCACCGAGACTCCATTCACATTTATGCGAAAAAATCCTACATCGTTCAATAAGCGTTTCCTTTCTCAAACAATTATCCATCGAAGCGAAAACAAGTGTGCTTAGTTTTTTTTGGAATCAATACACTATTTTTATCACCTTGCATGATGATAAACCTCTGTGGCCTAAAGGTCATTGTTCCTGCCTGTGACGCAGCTAACCCGGGTTCGATGTCTTTTAGTGGTATATATCACGGGCTTTATTTTTTGTGTTTCTCTTTTTCTTGTTCTTTTAGAAATATTTTTTACAAGTGTTATAATTATTCTCAATGGTTGAGCTGTATTTTAGAGGAATATATGTTGATAGGGGTCTAAAGAAATAGACTCCAACACAAGCTAAACACAATGCGTCCGATGTAAGAAAGACAGACTTCCCTCTATTCTTTTGTTTAGCACTAAGTTAGGGATACAATACTGTTTTTTGCAAGCCCAGGTTTAGGCTGATTGTAGCCTCTTGTTCTCACATGTGTTTGCCAGACAACACTGGGTCAATGCACCTGTCCATAATGATTGAATAACTAACTATAATTATGTACTTTTATTGGAGTAAACAATAAAATAAATAAATAAATTATGTTTTCTTTCAGATGGCACTGGTGAGGAAAAGGCAACTCAAAGTCAAGAAGGTGAGCAAACTTTTCATTTACATGTTAAACTACATGATTATATATATCTAAGTTGAGTTGGAGGATGTCCATCCCAGTCAACCATGAAAGTTAACAACTGATTTTGAAAGCACAAAATTAATGTCATTAATTTAGTGTCTACATAAAATACACATACTATGATGGAGCTGCCTGCAAGGATGGAATGTTCCCTTGGAGGTTTGCAATATACTGTAATTATTTAACAGTTATCCTGCGAAATTGTACGGAATATTGCCTGATACTCAGCTGACAAAGCTGTAGGTGGTGTGGGCTAAAATCGGGATATTTTGCAAGACTGGGAAGGTGTTATTGTTTTATTATTCAACACAAACAGTTTATTGAGTTTGACATAAAACATGGAAAAGCCATGGCACCATTTTTTCTACATGAGAAATGAAATTTTGTATAACACAGGATATCTGTTGATTGTGCATAACAAATATCAAGTCCACTATGACCATAGTTTGGTCATAGTGGTCATTTTATTTTATTTATTTAATATTTATTTATTTATTTGTTTATTTATTTTTTGGAGTTGATTTAGTGTAGATATACAGATGAAGAACCTCACTTGTTGGATACTCTGCAATAAACCACTATTATTATTATTATTATTATTATTATTATTATTATTATTATTATTAAGTGTTACAATGTGATGAATAATAACATTACATACACTGTAGTTGTAAATTAAATATCTGTCATCTCTAAGGACATTCTTTCATTAAAAGGCATCTAAAGTATATCTTTTCAATATAGCTTTTTTAAAATTAGTATCAAGGTATTATTAGATTTTACAATTTGTTATTTCTTGTTATCCCTTTTAGCTTTGATGATAATTGTTCTTTGTATCGATGATTTTTTTAATTTAATTTTTTTATCATGTAATGCAGATTGGGCAATTAGTGGATCCAGCACTATATAAGTGCTTTAGTTTATTATATTATCATTGTTCAGGGGTTTCAATAAAATTTGAAGTAGGCAGCGAGTTGGAGTAGAGTAGGTGATGGTATTAAAGGAAAAAGACATTCTTTAATTACTTCAATTTAGAGAAAAAAGTAGCCGACGTCTCTGATCGAAAGCCAATGCTTTTCGGCGGATGTTGGTGCTTATTGAAACCACTGATTGTTGATGCTTTCAAAACATCCATTTTTTTATGTACCTGCATGGGCAGTAGTTTTAAGAGGTGTTAGACGAGCCTTAAGAGGTTTACTAAATATTCTTACAGATATGAAGCTAGTTAGTTTCCCACCTGGTGAATTAAAAGCTTTTGCCTTTTTTTTTCTTTCTTTCTTGTTTTTCTTGTTTCTTCTGTTTGTTTCCCTTGTTTGTTGATTTTGCCAATTTCTGAAGCTGGCATGAGTGGACCAGTTTTCAAGTCCCTTCGGCACATTCAAAAGGTGAGTTTTATTTGTTTGAGCATCGTGCACTCAACTTGGGACTGGGCTCTATTCAATTCAAAATGGTGGTCTTTGGATAAAGTTAAAATTGATAAATTCATCGTCATCAACTGCATTAATTTGCTACAACTACATATACAAACTGAACATTTTTCTTGTTTCAAGAGATTTAATTGAGTTATAGTTTAACCCAACATTTTAAAATGTGTTCCAAATTAAAGTTACCTGGGATGTAACAACCTTTTATCCAGGTCCTTGGAAGTCACAAGTTTCACTTGCTAGCATTCCATGTCATTCAAGGAAATCAAATTATTGTACGAGGAGAGAAGCAGAGGACTGTAGAGTCAATCCTGAACTGCCTCAAGGTACACTTATTTACAAATGTTTGAGTTTTATATTGTTTTAGTGGAATCTTAAACTGAAACTTACTGCATGATATAAAAACTTATGAAGACAGGGCCTTTTTGGTTGCATCCCCTAGGCTATGAAATGCCTTACCCATGGACATTAAGCTTAGTCTGTCATTTACTGTTTTTAAGAACTGACTAAAGATGCATCTTTTCAGAGTTACTTATAATTAATTCCTTGTGTATTTATCTTTTTATGCATTTAGGTTGATCTTTTCTTCTGTATAGTTTTTAATTTTTGATTAAGTGATATTGAGCTTTTTGTATATACCGCTATAGAAATAAAGTTATTATTATAATATAGATTGATTATTTATTTTATCATTTTTTTTGCCATTTTCATAATAAAATTATTTACAAGTAATACACCTAAGTTAGTGGCAAGGAGACCTCAGGAAAGCACAAGGCTTATAAGAGAGGCCACCTCAAAGGACCATGTTAAATTAAAATTTGGTACTGTATGAATGTGGAATGACCGATTCAGGATCATTTAAATAAAAATTCTAATTATAGATAAACACGGCAAGCATCTGACTGGCCAATCCATGCAATGATGGACTGGCCAATGAACGACATATAATTAATATGTAACTTGTAATTGAAGCTTTATGTCATTGTTAGGTTCTTATACCAAGTGGTTGCTGCTCATGTGTTCCCTACAGTACTGATTATAAGGTAACGACAATCAATGTACATCCTAGTCATCATCATCATAGTTGGCTTAATTGATGTTGTCATTGTTGTCATTCCTCCCTATCCTCATTTAAGTCCAAATTGAAAGAGCATCTTACTAACAATATTATTAATGAATTCTGCTAACGTCTTTAAACAAATAACGGTATTTATTACAGTCAGTCGTAGAATAATACAATTGCATAATTTATTTAATGTTAATCTTCTTATTGTCATTTACTGCATTTTATGTTTCTGTGCATGTTTAGTTTAGTTAGTTACCGACTACAAATTGTAATATATGTATAATTAACTGGCAACCTGGCATTCTTAACTATTTCAGGTTATTTTAGGTTTGTCAGTTACCCTTATCATTATATTATTGCTATTTGTGACTTAATGTATTGTTTTTTAAATAAGGGATAAATAAATAAAGCTGTTGCTGTTGTTGTAAGTTCTTAAAATGCGTCATACAGAATGAAGTAAAAGATAGTACTATAAAAAAGATACATGCCAAACAGGTGTATACATAGCACACTCATAATTCAAATAAAAAAGTAAAATCATCAATATCAGACGTTCTCTCTCTCTCTGAACAACCCTCCTCTCAGCCTAAATGTGTGATTAATGTATCATGCTCTACCTCTTTCAGTCAGTTTGATCACGTCTATCCTAATGGTCTCAAAGTTCTGCTCTCGATCCAATACCTACTTGGTTGTTAGAGGACTGTATTGATGTTCTGTTGCCCACTCTAGCTATCATCAGGGCATTTTCCCCTCTTTCTTTAAGAAGTCACTGATTCGCCCTCTGATTAAAAATGACAACCTTGATGCTGATGTCTTTGCCAACTATCGGCCCATTTCCAATCTATCGTTTCTCTCTAGGACATCAGAGAGAATTGTGGCTTTCCAGATTGAGGGTCGTCTCACCACCAATGGCTTATTTGCTAAAATGCAGTTAGCATACAGAAAGCATCACAGTACTGAGACTACCCTTCTACGAGTTGTTAATGATACACATCAGGTCATTGACAATAAAATGCGAAGCTGTTCTAGTGTTGTTAGATCTGTCCGCAGCTTTTAACACAATAGACCACGCTATTTTTCTTGATAGGCTTCAGTATCTGGTCCTTCGTTGGATTGAATCATACCTTAAAGATCGTCCTCAATGCATTGCCCTCGATAAGATTTTTTCTCGACCAAGATATTTGTCTTGTTGTGTCCCTCAAGGGTACGTCCTTGGACCGCTGTTATTCTCGCTGTATATCGCTCCTCTTGAAGATATCATCTCCGCACACGGGTTCGGCATAATGATGTATGCTGATGACACCCAGCTTTACATTTTTATGCATAAAAGGAACCACATTGCTGCTTTAGAAAAATAATCTTAGTTTGTGTCCACATGAAATCTTGTGTTGGAATTTATGCAATATGCTTAAATGTAACCCGTTGAAGACTGAGATAATCCATTTCTCTTTGCATTTTTCACCTGCTGAACCGATTGCTTCAATTATTAAGTCAGTAATCATTACGTTCAGCCTACTAGTGTTATCAAAGACCTTGGAGTCATGCTTGATTCACACCTCACCTTTGTTCCCCATGTCAACAACACCTGTCGCGCTGTTTCACGCTCGTTTCATTCTGTTGGTAGAATCAGAAAATATCTTTTACAAGCGGATACTGAGCGCATTGTCCATGCATGCGTTTTATTGAAATTGGATTATTGTAATAGTTTGCTCTATGGAATTCCCTCTCGTGAAATTGAGAAACTTCAGAGATTGCAGAATACTGCGGCAAGATTATAACTGTGTGCATGAAGAAGACTGATCACATTACTCCTGGCTTCCTCAAAATGGCCTTGCATTTCCCTGGTGTATATTAATGAACTGTTACATTGTTACACTCCCTTTCGCTGTCTTCGTTCTAGTGATTCCAAAGACTACTACAGTTACTTACAGAGATAGATCTTTTGTGGCAATTGCTCCGAAGTTATGGAATCAGCTATCGCTTGCCATTAGACAAAGTAACTCTGTTGATAGTTTTTAAATGGGCTTTGAAAACGTACCTGTTTCGCGAGAGCTCTTTCTTTTAGTTGTAAAAAGCATCGAGACATTTATAATTATGTAGAATGCATTTTTAAGAACCTTAATTATTATTATTATTATTATTATTATTATTATTGTTATTATTATTATTATTACTTGTGTTCATTTTGTACGTTTGAAGTCATAAATTTACACTGTACCAAATTTCATCCAAAACATCTTTTTACTGTTTACATGTAAGTCAGTTGCCTGTATTTGTGTGTTTTTCAGGATTTCTGGCAATGTAACTTCCTTGGTCTTACTCCTGCAGTGGAGATTCCAGCTCACGTTTTATCATCTGACCTGTTTGTTCTTCTCGATGTCATTTCACCACAAGGACATGTGAGTGTGAAAAAAATTGTTTCATGCTGGTGCCACTGGACTAGAACCATCACATTTTCAAGTTTTTTATTTTATTTTAGACAAAACAGAACTGTTCTTTGGGGTTGTGTTTCTTTGCTTCCAACATGTCTCTCAGCTTATCAACATACAGTGGTCACAAACCCCACCACATGATCACCTTGTTATTACGACCATATTTTTGTGGCTTGTTCAATTTCTTACCTAAAAACCCCATCAATAATAATAATACAGCATTTGTAATGTGCAAATTCCATATGGATACCCTCAAATGCGCATTACACTAAAAATTAAGAAGTAACCCTAAAAACGTCTCAAATTTACTCGTGAAGGTTAAATTCGCAGATTTAAATGATCTAAAAGCTAAGATAACCACTATTAATAAAAATAAGTTAAAATCACAGCAACTGCATATGAGTGTACATGTATACATGTATAAGTAAAATAACAATGTAATTGACTACGAAATCCGATCACCCCATTATTACGACCAACAACCACCTTTTTGAGTCCTCAGTCAGTCTTTGTAAAATTGCGATCTAGTAAATTGTCTGGTGAAACTGCTGAATGAAAACAAGCACAATCTCATCAACTCTGAGTCCAAGTCTGTTGATCTTCTCCAGGCAATAAGGTTGATGTCCATAGCCTGGAGTGATGTTTCAGAAAGCACAGTGGTCAGGTTTTGTGTAGTTACATTACAATGGATTGCGGTTGCAAGTTTTTCTATTGTGTAACAAGGTTGATTTAAAACAGAATAAAGGTATAGTTGTCATGGACGTTTTAGAAGGGTATAGCACCAGGATTTGACCCCACCCCGTTAATATGACCACATTTTCACAGCCCAGCAGTGGTCAAATTAATGGGTTTCCAGTGTAATGGTAAATAATTATATGTGACATATATAAAATAAAATATTAATATTAACCTTTAGTAATTTAAGTATTAAGTAACATCAAAGAGGAGGATTACAATTGTGATTGCAGCTGAGGAAAGAAGAGAAACGCACCTATCAGCTGACACTTTTGCTGTGTATTGTTGTGAATTTCAGACTTTTGATGATTCTGTTGATTCTGCAAGTGAGAGGCAAAGGTGCGTGTATCAGCAAGACTTGAACTTGATTGTGCTTGCAACAAACTGTGAACATTATCGTCTTTTATGCAATGTTCTTATGACCTGTATATATCACATGCGCATTTTGATTCTTTTTCTCTCTCCAGAAGGTACTAACCAGTTTTGTCAACTGGTATTTTTTTTGATTAAACGGTTTTGTTTCCTCTTTATGCATGTAGAATTGATGTTGATGACTTCCAAGGCTATGAATTTGTTGTTTGTGGGAAAGAGAATGCTACTGGTAAGCTCCAACTCTGTAATCTAACTTGAGAAGTTAAAAAGAAGTTAGGCTTCTAAAACCTCTCATTTCCTTTTAGCTTTAAACTTAAATCCAAGTTTAAGTTTGATAATACTTCATCATTAAAAAAACAACAACAATAAATATAGGTATAGCACCAGAATGGAACTGAACTCCCATTCAAAGACTGCTGTCTTTTAAAAAAATAATAATACATAAGAAACAAAACAAACAAACACATTAAAAGACATTAGATAGTACAATACTAAAACTGGATAATATAATTTATTACCGTTACATTTAGTAACGTAAAAACTAAGAATGAGTTGAGGCAATCTAAGGTAGAGAAGTTAAAAGAATCAATGCTAGTTGAATGTATAGCATTAGATGGAAGCGGGCTCCATTAAAAACAATATATCAATTAAATAATGTTATACACCAATTTGTGTACAGTTAAATATTTGCATCTCAGCTCTAAGGAGTCACAGTTTAATTCCGCCAGTCTTTCTGTACAAGGCTTATTAGGCCTACCGCTACACCCTTCAAGAAACCGTAGAATAAAATTATGTGCAGTATCTGATTTTGACTGACTCTTTGCAGACCCCTCCATTCTGCAAAAAGTTGAGGAAGCCCTGGAGAATGACAATCTGTCCGATGCAGTGTTTGATCAGCTGTTGATTTGTCTCAAGGAGGAATGGATGGAGTAATATTATCTTTTTATATTTAAATCTAATTCTTTTGAATAAACTGGACTAGTGAAGGAGGAGATGTAGGGGTCTGCTAGAACCAACCCCAGTTCTGACTCTGACAAAGCCCTGTATTGTGATTCTGGAATTGTAACAATTCACTTATTTTCAGTGACACATGAACAGCCAAAAGTCACAATATTATACCATTAGGAGCATCAAAATTAATAGTGTGGTTTTATTCAAAGGAATTATATAGTAATTCATTAAATTGCTCGGAGATATTAGCTGCACAAGCTACTCTACAATCCGAGGGTAAATAAAGTAATGTATGTATGTATGTAAATTAAGAATTATGCAGCTTTTTTTGGTTTTTGGTGGGTTTTTTTTTCCAGCGCTGAGGAACTCAGTTGTTCAGTTTTGAAAGGCTCTTTTTTGCTTATCTCCTGATCGCTCTTCTTTCTTTCATTTATAGTAAAGTTAAAGTGATTTTCAAGTTCAAGTCAGGCCCCAGCACAAGTGAGGATAAAGAAAAGTAAGATCTTTATTTTTCTATTTTTATTAATTACTGTCATATATTGCCAGTTACCTTCAGTAAAAGGTGCGGTGAGGGTAAAAGGAGGAATGAGTTTGCGGCATGGCATGTGGCATGACTTGCGGAATCGCATAATTATGTGGAATGTAATGTATGCAAAATGGCGCGAAAAAATTAATTCAACTGAAAGAGTTAATTATTCAAAAGCCAAACGCAAGCTATCGGTAGCTGCCGATCTCGGTCACAACAATTAACTACTCTCCACCGGGCTTGCTTTCGTATAAATATTACACCTATGAACTCTTGAGGTGATTAAATTTGCCTTGAGTTTTGCTTTCATAGGATTAGCCTGTTCGCGAATGATATTTGCAGCATGTACGAATGACGAAAGAATCGAGCGAGCTTTTGCCATCTTGTCAGTCAAACTCTTTTCGCAGTTTTGAAATGGATTAAATTAATTTCTATTTTTCCGGAGTCGATTGTAAGCGATTTAGGAACGGAGTCTCGCAGAGGCTTGTTATTGTTTTCAGAGTTTTACAAGAGTCTCAAATCGGTCGAGCTGCTTTTGTTGTTATAATATGAATAACTGAACTCTCGAAGACCGAGGGACAAACGAGGAAAATTTTATAATCAGTTGCGAACTGACTAATCTTATAAACACAAACTCAAGACAAATCACTTCAAGCGGGTTCTTTTGTAATATTTATATCAAGTCTATCAAAGCACAAATCCCGTGTAGAGCAGTGCTCTACACTGTGCTCTACACTGAAAAATTTCTCGGTCAAATCCAATTTGTTTTAAACATTTTGTTGTCACCGAGATCAGCAACTAGCTTGCGATTATTCACTGTGTCAGGCTGGCAGACGCGATTAATATTGCGCGAGCTCCAATACGCAAGATCGAGATTATTAACCGTAAAATTATTATCTAGAGAAGGGGCTATTTTTTTATTTTGGTAACAACAATTTGCTGAAAACAAATTGGATTTGACCGAGAAATTTTATAACATCTGGTACCTAGGGTACTCGATCTTCGATGAGGCGACTCTTGAACGCAAGCACTGAGTTCAGTTATTCATATCATAACAACACGCGACCGCTGTGAGACTCTTGTAAAACTCTGAAAACCGTAACTTGAATAAGCTTCTACGAGGCTCCGTTCCTAAATCTCTTCAATCGACCCCGGAAAAATAAAATTTTATTTAATCCATTTCAAAACTGTCCAAGAGTTTGACCTTCACTGTGAAATTGACAAGATGGCAAAAGCTCGCTTGTCTCGCAGCCGCGAACGATTCGCACATACACTGCATATATCACTGACTATCATTCCCGAACAGACTAATCCTATGAAAGCAATACTCAAGGTAAAATTTAATCACCTCAAGAGTTCATGAGAAAGCAAGCCCGGTGAAGAGTAGTTGTGACCAAGATCGACAGCCAGCTTGCGATTATTCTCTGTGTTAGGCTGTAGAATAATTAACTCTTTGAGCTGAATTAATTTCTTCGCGCCATTTTGCATATGTTACATTCCACATAATTATGCGATTCCGCAAGTCATGCCACATGCCATTCCGCAAACTCATTCCGCCTTTTACCCTCACCGTAAAAGGTGTTGTAATTTTTTTTTCTGTTTTTGCTGCCCTGCCGTGGTAAACTCATACTCAGAGGTGACATCTGGAGTGGACAAGGAGATCTTTCTGAATTTCCCACTGACCAACAGATGCATAGCTCTATTAATTGAGTTTGCCTTGATTTGATTCACAACATGGTCTATAGCTTTTTATCTTCCTTAATACTAAAAGGAGTCTAATCGCATGCCCCTGATTGCGTTCTAGCCGTCTTTTCTTTTCCGTTACAATGAGAATGTCATGAAGCAGAATATGCTCTGCTAGTCAAATTCCTGAAAGCTCCTTCTCATGCAGGGGTCTTGGAAAACTCTCTGATTTTGTTGTTTGGTTTTGTTTTTGCTTTGCTTGCACACTCTCATCACCCTTCATTTCCCATTTCATATTGTGCACTAATTTGTTTTCATTTTTTTCTGTCGATTCAGGCTTCTTCGAATTCTAGGCGCGAAGCCCGAAGATGAAATTGTTCTCAAGTTTTGGATGACAGGACTCAACAAACAGTATCGATCCCATCTGCTGACATGTAGTAGCTCGGGCACATCTTCGTGACTGAAAATCTGAATCTGAATCAAACTCAAGGATGCCATGTTATTCTTGGATACCACCCTGCAAAGTAGCTCCCTGCTCTCTCTTGTGTGGATTATCCTTCAGGGAAAGATATCCCTAGATACTGCTCCAGAATTATCAGGCAATATGCTCAGATTTTATGCCTTGCTAATCAAACCAGCAGGTCTACGGACCAGTTCTCAATAGAGTATTTACCACTCGTGGCGGTTATGTACGTTTGATGGGCTTCTCCTCTGAGGTCTTTCAGAAAGACACAATGCAACTTTTTAACACGCGTCCACGTGAGCCTTTGGTTCTTACCGTGTTAAATGTCCGGCTTAAAGGACTGTTTGATTGGAAGGCACTCCAGTCTAAGTACAATGTACATAAAGAGCTCGAAAGTTGAAGAACTTGATGCACTCCGGCAGAACACTTACTTGCGACACCGTGTCCAATGAATGAGCCAGTCAGCTACGGCCTTAGAACTATGCTATGTATGTCTGGCTCAGGAAGGGTCGTGACACGCACACACCGAAGCTTAAAAAAGTTATTGATAATAGTTACGAATGAAGTTTTTCCCTAATGGAACGTGGGCTTCCGGATTTATTTTGTACAGAAAATAAAAATTAGATTTAACCAACGACCAACGGCCTTAGAACTATGCTATGTATGTCTGGCTCAGGAAGGGTCGTGACACGCACACACCGAAGCTTAAAAAAGTTATTGATAATAATTACGAATGAAGTTTTTCCCTAATGGAACGTGTGGGCTTCCGGATTTATTTTGTACAGAAAATACGATTTATTAAAATTTAGTTTTAACCAACGAAACACTTGTCAATCAGTTGTTACGGGACTCTTTTTCAACATTGTTGTCCGACAAACGTTTCACTGATCTTTGTGTAGCTTGCGATCTACTTCTTCTCTGAATAATTTCTTATAAGGTTAAACATTGAAGTCGTGAATAATTGTCTTTTATATCTTCCACAGGTATAATTTGTTACCCTCGTCTCCAAAACATCACAAAGTTTCACCGACTTGACGTCCTAGGTACACACAGGGATTGCAAATTCACCCAAACTCATTTGGGGACACGACTCTGTCAACATCAATGTTTAATGTCTGGCTCAAAGCCAGGGACATTATAAAACATTATCCAGCGATTGCAAATACCCCGGCAGAGTGGGCCAAACCCACATATCGTGTGGGCGAAGCAGCATTAATGCCAGCTAAAATGTCGCATTTCGCAAGGAGTAGAAACGTAAAGCCGCTGTTACACGTTGAAACTTGTGTGCAACGGCGATGAGAGACCGAGCGAGACCAGTTTCACGAAGTGGTGTTACACGGTGAAACTCTCGTTTTTATCACCATTGCGACCGTTGCAGAAGTAGAAAGCGGTTCTACTTTTCGTGAAACTTGTTCGAAAACGTTTCACGAAATCGACCATGTTACACGGTGCAACGCCTGCTGAAACTTGTTTCGCAGCGCCGTTGCACACAAGTTTCAACTAAACGTTTCAACGTGTAACAGCGGCTTAAGGCAACATGTTTCAATGGCCTGAACTAATCAAGATGGTGACTGTTATGTTTTACGCACCTACCTGTAGCTGATCGTGGAAGAAGGTGCCAAGGACACTGGACAAAGCTTATGGTTCGAGGCGACTAGCGGTTTTTGAAACTATTTAATATTAATTAACAGTTATTGGACGAGGTTGATCAAAATACCGTGATCCCCTCAGTGGCGAGCAGATCAATTATTTCCACAGCCTTCGGCTTCGGCAAATGATTGATCTGCGAGATACTGAAAAATCAAGATATTTTGCGAAAACCGATTTTAATGATAATTTTATCAGTCGATCACCGAGCTTGTTTTTCATAATTATTTTCGGGAAGCGTGAAACGATGTACCATTTTACACTGAATTTGAAGAGCATGGACGCATGGACACAACCACGCATGAACAGAATATTGTTTGCAGCAAAATCACAGTCGGACGGTAATGCGCGAGAGCAGACCATTATTTGTAGGCAGTTATTTGTAGGTCACGTGGTAGGCTCTGGGCCAATGAAAAGGAAGGGAAAAAAGTATCGAATGATGATCAATAATTTACGAAATCACAAACTTTTAAGACTAAGTTTTCGACGGTTTTGAAGAAATAAACGCTTTTAGTTCGTGGGACGATGAGATCTATTCATAAAATTGTTGCATGTAGTGTAGACATATATATTAATTTGATTGAAAGAAAAATATAGTAGCCCGGGATTCCCATGTAATAGTCTCACTGACTACTATTGAATCAGCTAAATTGCCAGGATAGTTCCGCCCTGGTAGTGTAGTGATGATCACACCCAACTAGTTTCGCCGGCGAGGACGTGTGTTCAATTTTCGCTCAGGGCATAACAATAATAACTTAACTTTCTATTAAATTGTCATCCATAAGTTGTCCGTCTTTGGTTTACTTTAAACTTTATAGTAAAATTAAGGTCGCGGGGGATAAATGGTCATGAATATACAGTATTCATAACGCAAATATATTGGTAGGGCTGTTTTATATATATATATATATATATATATATATATATATATATATATATATATAATATAGAAAAGTAATGAATTGAAGTCTTCATCAGCTATTAAAGTGCTCAATAGATAAACTAGAGCAATATGTATATTTTCAGAGTTGGATTATTTGGTCGAAGACATTTATTGCTACTCAGAGTTTCATGCTTCTTGCGAAGCAATCATCAGGCAACTGCCAAAAATAACGGATACATAAGAATATATACAACATTTGAAAATTTGAAAATACAGAACAATGCCTAGCGGCGTGACACGTAGACGGATATGATTGGTTAATCTAAGCGAGCACTGTCTTTAAGAGGAATTTCTTGGAGTGTCTACACGTAGATACCAGTTCGCTTCTATTGTTTAGTGTTGACATTTCGGGTTTACATATAATAAAGTATTTTTCCCATAAACACAAATTGCAACGCTTGTTTACATTTGAATATGACCGGGCCTGTTTTAGCTTACGCCATTTGATGTTGTAGGTAATATTCTTATCCTTTAGGCTCCAAATATATTTACTTAACTCGGTTGCGTGTTTATACCGCTCGTTCCTAAATGAGCATACATGGTTTCTGTATCTTAACTTGAAAGTTGTGTCACAAAGTCCAATGTATGTCTGTTTTGAGGTTGATGTCGTGACCTCAGCTTGGTAAATGATGTTTTGGTCGTTGCATTTTCCGTCCATGGGGCACGTGCTTGAATTCCTGCAGTTACAATTGCTGTCATTGGTTGGATCAGATTTATTAATTTGAGCTTTGTTGTGGTTAGAAATAATGGTTTTGATGTTACTCATGCAGCTATAGCTTAATTTAAGTGTGTTCCGGTTGAAAATTTGATGAAGTGGATTTGATTTAGGAAAGTGCTGATCAATGAGAGAAAGGAAGCA
The DNA here is from genome assembly GCA_016490735.1 of Pachyseris speciosa. Taxonomy (NCBI): domain Eukaryota; kingdom Metazoa; phylum Cnidaria; class Anthozoa; order Scleractinia; family Pachyseridae; genus Pachyseris; species Pachyseris speciosa. The sequence goes on along the minus strand of JAEMWC010002207.1, from coordinate 15,384 downwards.
CTTTCCCACGTTCGTTTTGACATTCTTGCTGTAAGGCGGTTGTACCAAAGAATGTTTCTTGGACGGTTTCTCCGTGATCGCTGCGTCTCGTTGTGCGACTCTTTGTAAGACAGGTTGTAATTGTAGCCGCTTTTATTGAGAGCTTCTTGATACACGGTTTTGGCGTTGTCGAAGCATTCTCGGTCTGAAGATATTTCTGAAAGCCGCTTGTTGATGGAATCCGGGATGTTTTTTAGGATGGAGGGTGGATGATTGGATTTCTTATGTACGTACAATGGGACGTTACCTTCCTTTGTAAATGGATAGTGTTTGCCAGTTTGCAGGTCAAGCGTGACGTCTAGGAAATTGACAATGGTTTTGTTTCCCTCTATCGTTATCTTTAAGTCGTTTTCACGGAAGATTTTGCACAGTTCCTTTTTGATCCTTTCAATTTCTTGTGGTGTTTTGTCAAAGGCCGCAAGACCGTCGTCGCGGTATAAGCCGATGTTTTGGCCATACTTTTCGGTGAGAAGGGATAACAGGTAGCAGCCGACTAATTCGCACGTTTCAGCACCGTCGAAAGAACCCATATATATATATAGTTTTATTGAAAGTTATTAACTTTAATATTTAAAGGGCGCAAAATTTATGCTAGAATTTGAAGTCTTCCATCTTCCCTTCTAAAGCTTATTTAAACTTTGGTGTTAGATATGACAATCTGTGAATATACCTCGTTTCCCTCCCTGCCGTGTCAACTTATAAATTTCTCTATCCGCAAGTTGTTTGTTTTTTCGCTTCCAAAGGCTTCCCGAACAAACATGAGTGAACTGATTAATTAATACAAAACTGTAATTTTGGTAATTCTGGTAACTTTAATCCACGGGCTACACTGCAAATTATCTCGCATTGGTTCTTTTTCTGGCATCACGCAAAAAAAATGGTTCGCCACTTGGCTAAACGTTATTGCAATAACATAGATATTAAGTTAGTTTTTTCACCTTTTAAAATCGTCGGTAGTATGTTCGGCGTGAAAGACCCTATCCCTCGTGGGTTCCGTGCGTATGTGGTTCACAAGTTTTTGTGTGCGGGCTGTAATGCCTGCTATGTCGGCGAAACCACTCGGCATTTTTCCAGACGCGTACATGAGCACATGGTCAGTGATAGGGCCTCTCGCATTTTTAAACATTTGCAAAATTCTCAACAATGCCGCATTTCATGCATGCTCTAATGACTGTTTTAGTATCTTAGATCACGCTTCCACCACCTTCCAACTTAAGATCAAAGAAGCTATTCATATTCAATGGAAAAACCTATTTATCATGTAAACTTTCTTTGTAATGATATACATTGTCATGTTTTCTTTGGTTATTATAGCTAATTAGCATTCTGCGTACACTATAAATTCAACTTTGTCGCTTTGTGTGCATTTAGACTGAACATGACAGAAGATATGTTGAAACATGTTTTTAAAAATCAAAAACGTTCTGAATTTTCTTTAAAAAGAACAATGCTTTGCAATTTTATTTCAAACATCTACGGAAATACTAGCCAAGTGATCCTGAATGCTAATATTGTCAGTATTAGTTTTGATAAAATACTTGAAATGCACAAAACATTCGTGGCACATAATTTGAATCTAGTGCGATTACTGAGGCATAAACAATATTTTAAGGGACGTTTACATAGACGTTTTGCGCCTTGTTCGTATTAGACGTCCCACTTCGTGCTAAGCAAAAGCAAACTAGAATTACTTTCGACAATCAGTGGAAAACTCCTCCAAATAATTAGTGGGAAAAGTCTCACAAAAAATCCCACATCTTGTTCTATGGTAGCCTGCGAACGCAGACGTATTTCCGGCTGTCACTGGTTCCGCCGAAATTTTCGGCGGAACCAGTGACAGCCGGAAATACGTCTGCGTTCGCAGGCTAGTTCTATGGCAAAGTTCTCATCAATTTACTCTGCGGTTTCAACAGATTAAACCATTTTCCGCTGATGTTATTCCTCTTCACGAGCAGGATTCACTTCCATGTACACTTTCAGCTTGAACTTCTTCAGTTTAACGGCCTTTTTGGGTGTTTTGGAACACTGAACTGGACCTGTAGATTTAAGACCAGATTTAATTTAAACAATTACAGTAAAACTTCTATTGAGCGGCCTTTATTAAGCGGTCATTAAACGGACACTTATCAAATTCCCAACTAAAGGGACTAAGCGGACGCGGCCACCATTTAGAATTCCCAATTGGCTAATTTCAATTACAATACGATACTTTGACACCACGATATGCGAACCATGTCTTTTAACAGCTCATCAGACACAACATAAAAAACATATAACCAGCGTAAGAGTGGTTCATGCTTAATGTCAAAATTGAACGTTATGCACATGTCATCGGCTTCCCGTGGGGTCGACCTCCGGGCCTACCAGGGAGATATGTGTAGGAATACAAGGAGATGGATGGGATTCTTTTCCGAGGTAGGGGAAAATTTTGACATTGTTTTACGATCAAAGATTAGAGGGTGGGGGGAATTCACAAGTTTGAAAAGGAGGTCACGGGGATTTTCAGCTGAGAGACACCTCACCCAGGGGACTTTGTCTTGAGAGATTCCCCGATCCCCGGGGAAATTCCTCAAGTTTGCTTGACTGATTTGACAATCCCCCTGGTTATCCCGGGGGTCGACCCCACGGAGAAGCCGATGACATGTGCATTATTAATGCGAGTTTACAACAAAGACGATTACCTCACAAACAACCTTAGAACTATAGGTGTGAACTTCCTTGAACATGCAGTTACTTGATGTTTTTCTCTATGTTACTGCTGGTGTTAACAGACACGATACACTGTATGCAAGGTACAGTTCTATTTTTGCCATATTATATACTACATTTTGGAAAACCTCGTTTAAGCGGACAGTTGGCTCTTTCCCGAGGGTGACCGCTTAATAGAGGTTTGACTGTATTGTGTGGTAACAGCCCAGGAAGGGGCTATTGCTTTTCACGTACATTCACGCCAACAGGAAAACTTACCTTCGGTTATGTGTCCCAGGCCACTGTTTCTTGTGTCACGCAGACTAGCAAAGTTAAGTTGTTCCACGTCTGCTCCTTCGGAACACTCAACTGGAAATGGCAATGACTCTGCAGTACAAATCAGTTGAATAAGAAAAAATGCAAAGGTCACTCAGTTGCTTTAGAAGACAAGCATTGACTGCGTTGAAGTGGCGTTTTGCCATTCAAATGACCCAACCATGTCGCCAACCATTAAAACAAAAGAATTCTTTGTTTTAACAGTCAATCCACTTAGTATCAATTGATAACGAAACATTGATGACTGCTGTTTAGTTCCATTTCTTTCACGTGTTGTAACACTATAAGTTTACCCTTTACTATCTCCAGTGATAAAAGCCTGATCCATTGCTTTAGCCAATGTACTTCAAACAATTAAGCCAGAACCTGGATTGGAATTAGACTTTCTCAAAATCGTTTGCAACTATAAATTTTGAAAATTTTACTGATACTTTGTAGTTGATCGACTCTTTTCGTTTATTAGTTTGACACAGTAATGTAGTGTGCAAACGCTGCTTTTGTTATTCAAATGAACCAACCATTAAAACAAAAGAACTCTGTCTCAATAGCCAAAGCGCTTCTGATTAATATCAAGTGTTTGCAAATGACTGATAACTTGCCCCTCTGAACTAAACGCCGAGAAAAATGAATTGTCATAATACTAATTAGTTAAGTTTCCTCACTGGCACTATCGTAGATATAAAAGCCTGATGCGTGTCATTTACGCTTTAGGCAGCTTACTTTAAACAATTCAGACAAAATCTCGATTGGATTGAAAAGTTTTTTTTTTTTTTTTTTTTTCTAAATCAAACTTTCAGAGTGTGATGATCGCGCTCAAGCGGTTAGAGTATTTTATTATCGCTTCCGGTTGCGCAGTAGCCTGCTGTCCACCCAAATTCGTTTTACTACAATTACGAAAATCTCAATAACACTGAGTAAGACGCGCACGTAAGAGTGGAGCGTGCATGTAAAAGATATGTACGAGAGGTTGAATTAGGAGTATCAACCTGTTTACATTTTAATGCAGCCGCCGCAGGCTAGTCCCTAGGCGTTCTCTCTTGCCCCACTTGTCGGCGCAAAGTCTGGGAAGGAGTGGCGAGTCTCTTGGCGAGTCTCTCTCGGTGACGTCACCGCTGACGGTTGGGTTTGACCGAGCCGAGAACGCCTGGGGACTAGGCTGCAGCCGCCGTACTGTATCAAGACAGTAAAATATAGAGGGTTTTCACGTGACGTCATTAAAAACTAAAATTCGAAAGTAAACAACCTTTTGCATTTTTATCTTCATCACGTAAAAGACATTTTAGAAGTGTATCTGCTTGCATGTTTTCATCTCGGTGGCTTGCTTTGGGTTGAAAATAGAGCAGTTTGAATTTTAGAGTTTTTCACAGTGCGTGGCATAAAAGCATGACACTTACATGAAAACATCGATTCACCGTGTGTTTTTAAGTTTGAAAAGACAACATGGTAAGAGAAGCGTCTATGTAAATGTTTGAAAGCTCAACAGAGACAAAAAAAAAAAGCCTTTGAGATAGCTAAGGTAAGAAACATATGTTTTAACTCGTTTCGACCGCCATTTTGGAGTCCCTCAGAGGGACGCCAAGATGGCGTTTCCATACAAAATACTATAATTTTGAGTGGTACATTTTTCCCGAATAACTAGAGAACGGGATATCGCACGGCTCTGAGACTTTGGCATGTTGTTTATCTGATTACTCTTCTATTATATCACAATTTCTTGACTTTATCTATTGAATGGTTGATGATTTTATTTTTTTACTTGCGTGACTGAAAACGTTCTATTGGCTTAAATAGTCAAGTTCAAAACATGCTTTCTGAACCAGCAGAGATGCGTGTGACTCTGCAAAAATGGTGAAAATGATAGGTTACCCCAGAGCAAATAAACAGGAAAGGAAACTTTTGCGTCTTCCCTCAGGCCGATCAATTCTTGAACGGTCTGAGGAATAAATCGCCTATAGTACTACTCACACAGTGGGCCAACCGAACAATCGTTTTTGCCATTTTGCTGCTTTTCTACCGTTTTAAGCATAAATTCAAAAATACTTTCTAGTTGATCGATCGTTTTCGTGTATTCCTGACGTGTTTGATAATGCAAACAGAAGGGTCATTTATATTCCGGTAGTTTAAATTCTGCCGAAATGGTCACACTTGCTGACCGGAAGATAAAAGATTCATCATAGACCCTACGCAAAAATGGCTGTCTTTTAATTATTCTTTCGTTCGTATTCAGAATAGCCTCACTAACTTCGTTTCGAGGTCAAAACTATAAAGAATTTGTTATCCCGAACAAGGTTAGTGAGGCTATTTTGAATACTAACAAAAGAGTAACTTAAATGCAGGAACTTAGGCTTATAAATTAACATAAGCTACATAGTTTCCTTTAGGCCTCCTCGCCATTGTTTCCTGTATTCAATCTATCATTTTTGTTTTCATTATCAATGTTATTTGTGGTATGGCAAATAAAATAAAATAAAATAAAATAAAGGCAGACATTTTTTCCATCGTGCCGATACAGTTAATAGAGGGTTTTGACGGTGGTCATGTTGGAGGCACAAAACAATAAAAAATATTTACACAACAATAAAACTTATTTCCCGAAGGAAAATTAGTCTTTTGTTTTGTAATTCCAACATGGCGGCCGTAATGACGTCAGGTGAAAACCCTCTATTTTTCCCGCCAAAGCAGAAGACGCACAGCTGCCCAATTTTCGAATTTCCCGCCGTCAACATAGCAAAATTGCGTAGTTTGCTCAGCCGATGTCGAATGTTACCCGGTATATGCCACCACTACCTGACTTGTTTTATAGGCGAGAAAACTCAACCATAAAGTAAACGAAAAAAAGTTGTTAGAGAGGCACTTTGAGTTAGGTTTGCCAACTTACCTGAGTATTCATATTCTTCAGGCCTTAACTGAGACATGTGCTGATCGCTTTCCACATTCTTAGAACGCGATCTAAGAAATAACTTGAGTAAGTTTACTAGTCCACAACAAAATCTGGAACACATCTTTAGAATGTATGCCTCTTTAAAGCCACCGTATAGTCGACGTGTGAGCTTGTCTGAGTTGATACGATGTTCTGTGTGTGCAAACATTGTTTTTGTTATTCTTATGAGCCGACCATCAAAACAAAATAACTCTTTGTCTTAACAGCCAATGCGCTTCTGGTTCATGGCTCATTACAAAAACATTGTTTGACCTCCTTTTTAAAAAATTGTAGAGTACGGTGATCGCACTCAAGCGTTACATGTAGTATAATACCGCTTCCGGTAACACAGCCGCCACATATGTCGTTATTTTACCCAAAATGAAGTGCATCAAAGCATTCAAAGTGATCCTATTCTTTTATTTCGTGTTTGACGCAGTAATGTACACAGTAATTGCGTCGTTCGAAATGCCCGGAACATAACAGATTCATCGTACCGCTGTGACACTTGTCTGTTGAACGAGATATAGATGTCGAATGTTACTAACCAAACTTTGTTTTACTTGTAACTGAGAAGATCTTATAACAGAAACTTAAGTTCCTGATGAGGCATTTTGGCGCAGGTAAAAGTCATAGCATTGCCATCGTACCTGAGATTTCGTATTCGTCTGCACTCATCAGAGAATTAATACTGATCGTTTTCCACATTCTTAGAACGCGATCTAACAAATGATTTGAGTAAGTTTACCAGTCCACAACACAGTATTGATGACATTTTACTGTTTGCATGCCTCCTCAGTTGAAGCCACCTTAGTTCAAGTCTTACGGTTGAACTCTGAGCTTGTTTTCAGTCTTTCACGTGACTATTAAATATCAGTTTCGGTATCACACATGCCTATTTGGTGGGGACATTGGACAACAGAAGTTTAAAACGGAAGGGAGGAGGAGGCTTTCAGTGTGGAACGAATTGCTTTACTATAGAAATTGAACCAACCGAAAAGTGCCTTTGGCAACCATATTATACCAACAATTGTGGTCTTATGATCGGCTATTTTTGTCACATACTTGACGTAAGAACGCAGGCTGACGCGGCAGGCCCATTCGGCAAATTTCCTTATAAATTTGCTTTAAAAATAGACTAATCGCAGTGACTCACAATAGAACGCACTGATTCATCACCCTGTTTGACACCTGTACGTCAAAGAGATACAGTTTTCCGTCAAAACAGAAAACGCGCAGTTGTTTATTTCCCCGCCGCCATGGGGTCACTGTAACAAATGACATGGTTTCCTTAGTCACTATGGAGTCACCATTGGCCATACCTCACGTGCGCTAAAAACACGCGTGGCAACATTGGATATCAATATTATTATTGGTGGGGAGGGAGAATAGGACCGACACAAACAACGGCTGCGAAGGAGGCTATCGATAATGTTAATACGTTCCAGAAATATAGATTTTTAAAGCCATTGTCAACTTTTAACCCTTTCGATTGATCGACTTTTATTAGTTCGTGTTTGCCGCAAAGTGTAGAACACAGCAGGTCCATTTAAATTCCTATGTTTAAATTCCACCGAAATTGACACTCTTACTCATCCGGAACATAACTGATTCATCATACCTATGTGAAACCAGTCTGTCTGAAACGAGGTACAGTTTCCCGCCAAAACAGAAGACGAGCAGCTGCCCGTTTCCCGCCGCCATTGTAGCAAGGTGGGTAGTTTGTTCAGTTGATGTCGAATGAATAGCCACTACCACCTGCTAGTTCGCTTTTTACGCAAGAAATTAAAATTTTACCATAAAAGATAACGCTAGATTTTTAAAATGAGGCATTTTGATTTAGATTTGTCATCTTCCGTGAATTAAGTTTATTTTCCAGTCGACAACAGTTAGTAATAAAGCCACCCTTGTTCAAGTATTTCTTTCGATCTCTGAGCTTCTCTGACTAGTCCCTTCTAAAGCGATGTTCCGCGTATGTCAGCACTGTTTTTCGCATTCATATGTGCCAACCATTAATAAGACAAGAGAAGTCTTTGTCTCAGCAGCCAATGCGCTTCTGGTTGGCGCATTATTATCAAGTCGGATGACAAGGCATTCACGGCTTGCTGTTCTGAACTATTTTGATTCTTTCACCAACGAGGTGTGATACCGACCATTGCAATTCATTTACTGCGTTACCACCGTACTTTAAAAAATCCAGAATCTCGATTGGGATGAAACGCTTTGTTTATCAAAATTACAGAGTACGTTGATCGCGATCAAGCGTTAATATAATATGCTATAGCTTCCAGAAGTGGAGTTACTGTCCAACATCAACTTTAATATACCGGGTCTGAGGAACTAATCGCCTTATTGCATATCTTAACTCACATAGTGAGCCAACCCAAGCGCTTTTGATATTATGCTACTAAAGTAAGTTTTCGTTTTCCTCCATTTCCCTCAGTTCTCTGCATAAATACAGACAGTGCCAGACATTTCAATTCGGTAACAATCGTTTGTCGTTAGTTCTTTGTGCACTTTGTCACGTAAATGTACAGTTCTATTTTTACGTTGAAGTTACCTTTGCCATAACATGGCAATTTCTTAGTAAGTTATTGAAACTGGAGATGGCAAATTTCATGCCGCAACATGTATTTAAATTTCCATATTTAAATTCCCCTAAAATACGATACTTACTGACCCAGAACATCACGAGCAGATACCTTTGTGACACCTGTCTGTCAAATGAGATACAGTTTCCCGCCAAAACAAGACGCGCTACTGTTTGTTTACCCGCCAACATACAGCACGCGTCGTTTGGACAGTTGATGTCGAGCGTTACCAGAGACAATATAACCTTTGATTTTTCGGCTATTTCCTCCCGGCGGGTTCTACAGAAATTTGGCTTCGAAAAGATTTACAATTTAAAATACAGACTGATGATCTCACTCATCGCCAAATTTTAATAAAAGGTTAACGAAAGAGAAAATTAGTCAAGGCATCACAGACCAAAACTACTCACAAGAAACAAGAACACGCCCATTCATCTTTTTTGACACCTGTCTATCAAATGAGCAGTAGTTTCCCGCCAAAAACACTGAACAAGACGCGTGAGTAAGCATTGACTGCGTAGTAAGTTTGCCTCGCTAAATGTTCACCTTGAAGCCGTTTGTTACTCAACAAGACGAGAACCCCATATAGAATCGGTACAGAAAGCGATGCATCCTTAGTTCTAAATATCATTATAAATCAATATGATTGCCAGCTCACCTGAACTATCATTTCCCTCCGCGCCCACTTGATAATACTGACTTGTCTCTAACTGGGAACTCGGTGACCGTCTGACCAATGAGCCGATTAAGCTTACCAGCCCGCAACACAAGTTTGGTACCATTGCAAGTATGCGGTAATGTTTGTATGGGAACAGAAGATTCTTCTGCGTCTGTTCTATCGGCTGTCCTGTACGCACTGGCGTATGTTTTCTCACGTGACCTTTAAATGGCCTTACGTAATACGGTGTTTGTGACGTATCGTGTCAGTCGGGATGGCGGGAAACTGAATATGCAACCATGCATTGCATTTTTCTAATTTTCTTTAATTTACTGTTTACAGAATTTCGCTGTACCAAAAGACACAACGATTTGTCTGAAAAAAGACAAAAGAGGAAATTTACACAAAAAGTAATTGCTGCCATTTTGATGATGCTTAAATTATTATGCAAACCACAACTGACACACACGGTCTCTCCAGACTATTACTTGAACACCTCGCGCGATCGTAGGATTAACCAACACAAAAAGTACGGACTCTTCTCAGGTCTAGGTCTAGTGTTTTAACATGTAAGTCACCAGTAATATGAATGGGCTGTCAAATTAAAAGCTGGCAATCCAATCCTTATTAGTTAATGTTCCCCGTACGTTTCAAGACAACACTGAAGATTCAATTTGTAACTATTGTGAAACTTGTTCCGTTCGCCCTATTAGGTAGTTTATCACAAGCAAAACCATGATACTCTGAATAAACACTTTGGAAAGCTTAAAAAAATTTGTGGTAAATAAAAGTTATTACATGGGTTTAGATGGGCACTGGCGCGTGGGGTTAAGTCTTTGTAGTTACCATATGCTAATGAGGCAAAATGTTGATCCAATAGGGTCTAAGCTCTCGTAAGCGACCACCTCCCGCAAGAGACTACCTAGGCTTGACAATTTGGGTGGTCGCTTACGTGAGGTTCAACTGTATACTGAATTTTGACATGAAAATAAACCGTAGTCGCATTGAAGCTTAAAAAGAATCTTACTATTGTTTTGTTATGTAACTTGCAAGACAAGTGGATATTCGGGTTTATAAACCAAAGGGTCACTAATAAAACTCTTCTGAGCAGGAGTGGCTCATCACTCTGGCACTGTCGGAAGTGAGCTCAACAATTTTTCTGATGGATGCAGATCAGTGCACATTTTACTTTCGATTGAAACCACATGTCATCCGTCGCAAGCGTTAGCTAGCGGTTTGGACTACAGTTAATTCACTGTTGATGCTAAACACCAAAAACCCCTCATAAATAGAGATTTTAGCATCTGTCCATATCAGTTGTTGACGGTACGGTCCAAGCGTATGTATGCATATTTTACGTTAAACTCCTAGTAAAGTATTTTGCTGTTTCACGTTGTCGTTTATCTAAAGGCGACTTAGACTCCGAAGAACTAGAGCTGTTCCTTGGTTTTGATTTCCGCTTGTCGAACGAATGAAAATCACCCATAGGCGAGGGTTGGGTTGGTGCTTAAATCTAGTAGGGGACTTATGTCCTATTGTTTTTGCACCGGTACTGCTTTTACAAATCCTTAAATAAATAAATAAATAAATAAATAAATAAATAAATAAATAAATAAATAAATAAATAAATAAATAAATAAATAAATAAATAAATAAATAAATAAATAAATAAGTTATATCCAATACGTCGGGTAGAAAAACGAGCGGAGCTCTCACAGACACGTCTAAGCTACATTCATGCCAGCTCCAGTTCCCCCAGTTAACCTCGAGAGTCAAAACGAGCAGAGAGAAGTATTTGAGGAGAAGCCACGTGGCGAGGACGAAGTCAACCCTGTAGCGTTAAATACGGATATGGATGTCACGTCAAAATTAGACCAAATATTGGCCAAGCTTGCTAAATTAGATGCTGTTGAGGCTTCCCTGAATGAATTTCGCCAAAAGATGATCAAAGTGGAAAGCGAGGTTAGTAAACTGAAGGAAGGCGCGGGAGAGGCGAAGAAAAGATTAGATGAGATGGATAATGGCCTGCAGTGGCTTAATACTGAAATTAACGACATTCAAGGTAAGATCAAGGATCTAGAACGTTCAAAGGAGGACTTGCACACGAAACAATTATACGCAGAGTCGTATAGTCGCAGAGAAAATTTGAAGTTCTTCGGAATTGAAGTGAGAGAAACAAAAGCAGGTTAAGAAAGACGGTGAGAAAGTGAACACGCGTGATGTTCTTATTGATTTCTTGGAAAATGACCTAGGTATGGATTAACCGGCTGAGAAAATAGATCTGCAAAGAGTTCATCGCCTTGGAAAACCTGCGGCAGGAAAGATAAGACCTATAATTGCGAGATTCTTACGATATCCCGACAGAGAGAAAGTTTTGAGGGCGTCTTTCAGCCTTAATCGCGCGTCAGAGATAAAAGTTCTGGAGGACTTTCCGAAGGAAATAATTGAACGAAGAAGAAAACAAATGCCCGAATTGAAGGAGGCGGAAAAGAAAGGGCGAAAAGTTGCTTTTAGCAAAGCTGAACCTGATAAGTTGTTTATAAACGGAAAATTTGCTCCTATGTAAATATTGTTATTAGTCTCTTTTCGCCATTTGTCTTTATTCAATGCTACTCATTTTAGGAACGTTTTCTTTACGCTTTAAAACAATTCACACCTAGTAGGCTTTGTACCCTTCTTTTCAAAGGAAAATTGGGTCGGTAAATGAGATCGGGAGCTCCCCTGAGACCGTTTGACAACTATTTCAAGAAGGTAACCATGCCGTTCAAGTTAGCTTCTTGGGCTGGGTGCGTGCTGGGGCACTTCCCTGTAAATTTTTTTTGTTAACATTGGATGTCAGTGGTTTAGTTTGTTTTTTACGTCTAGATGGTTTAGCAACTTATCTTTTCAAGTCTTGGCTCAAACAATTAAGGAGGCGCTTTACAATTATTTGATTTCTTCACTCAGCTATGGATCGCTCCCCGGCTGATAACGTTAATTTTAAAAATATTTCTTTAAATGCTCGAGGGATTCGGGATTTTACTAAAAGAAAAGCAATATTCAATTGGTTACATAAGCAAAATGCTGATGTTGCCTTTTTACAGGAAACTTATAGCACTCCGCATATTGTTGAAAGCTGGCGATTTCAGTGGCCCGGGAAAATGTACTTTTCTCACGGTACCAATCATAGCAGAGATGTTCTGATTTTAATACGCGCCAAATTACAATTTGAATTGAAAAACACTCAGTCTGATTCTGATGGTATAGATGCTCTGATTCAAGACTCTCCGTTTTCATTACTAAACATTTACGCCCCAAACATAACATCAGAGCAATGTTCTTTTTTTTTTCAAGAATTTTGTCAACTTTAGATGAAACGGATGGGACTTTTAGTCTCAGTTGATCATCGGAGGTGATTTTAACGTTCATTTAGATGAAGAAGTGGACAATTATGGTGGACGTATTGATAAAAAAGACTCGGCTAAAAATATTATGGAGATTAAACTGGCATACGATCTCGTTGATATTTTGCGAATTAGGAACCCTAACAAAAGAAAGTTTACTTGGAGACAAAAGAAACCTCTTATTCAGCGACGCCTAGATTAGTGGTTGATTAGTGATGGTCTTCAGGACTTTATTGAAGATTCGGATATAATACCTTCTATTAAATCTGACCACTCGACCATTACTCTGCAGATTTTTAGTTTTGAGGACAAAGTCCTTGGCTCATCACATTGGATCTTCAATTCTAGCCTTTTAAATGATGACAACTACCTTAATCTTATTGCCTCTAGTTACCAAGATTGGTTAACAGAATTTCATGAGGTGAGCGACAAAAGACTCCTCTGGGACTTGGTCAAGTATAAAATCAGACAATGTACTATTTCTTATAGTAAAACAAAGGCAAAAGACAGAAGGAATAAACTTACTGATCTCGAAAAGAAACTTAAAGAAAGTGAGGAACTTTGTGCTTGTAATCCTACTGAACAGAATATACTGCAGCTTGAAGAACTTAAAAGTGAATATGACTCTGAGTATGACTACATTACTCGTGGAAACATTATACGGTCCAAAGCTATTTGGTATGAAAAAGGAGAAAAAAATAACAAATACTTTTTGGTCTTGAAAAATCCAGAAATAAGACAAACTGTATTCGAAAGTTGTTTGACAAACAAGGACGAGTAGTGACAAACTGCAAAGCTATTATGGCTGAATTAAAAGGATTCTATCAAGATCTATACGCTATTAGGGATTCAGATTTCGATGAAGATGTTTTCATTCCTTTCAGACTCAGAACGTTAACCCTGATACCAAAGTTATCGGATAACCTAAGCCAACAGTGTGATGGATTGCTGACTTACACTGAATGTTATAGAGCTCTAGAGAAATTTGATTATAATAAATCGCCGGGAAATGATGGTCTTACGGCTGAGTTCTACAAAGCGTTTTGGCCAATTTTAGGTACTCTTCTGGTAGACTCTTTAAATGCTGCATATTTAAATGGAAAACTGTCAAATTCCCAGCGGCAGGCAATTATTCGTTAATTGAAAAGAAAGACAAAGATAGAAGATATGTGGATCTGAATTGGAGACTGATATCGTTGCTAAATGTGGACTATAAAATCGGATCCAAATCTCTAGCAATAAGGCTCGAAAAGACTCTCCCATATATCATTCATGAAAACCAATGCACATATGTCAAGGGGAGAACGATCTTTGACGCAGTGAGGTCAATAAATGATGTGATGGAGTATACCAAGCTACTGAATATTCCGGGCCTTATGACAACATTTGACTTTAAGAAAACTTTTGATTCTTTAAGTTGGAATTATTTGTTTCATACACTAAAAGTTTTTTATTTAGGCGACTCCTTTTTGCACTGGATTAGAGAACTTTACTCGGACATCTCAAGCTGTATCATGAATAATGGCTTCGTATCTGATATCTTTGAGGTCAATAGAGGAGTTCGCCAGGGGCCGGGATCCTTTGTCACCATACCTATTTATTACTGCCCTTGAAATTGTCAATATAAGTATTCGTGAAAATAATGACATTAAAGGAATCAAAGTTGGTAAATGTGAAGTTAAACTTAGCGTCTTTGCTGACGATCTGACAACTTTTGTTAGCGGTATACAGTCCTTTTTCTTGCTGCAAGGTCTCTTAGATAGATTTGGTAGTATTTCTGGACTAAGGTTGAACGAAGAGAAAACAGAAGCGTGTTGGCTTGGTAGCCTTCATGATTCACCAGAGTATTTTAGGCATTTTCTTTACGTATAACTGGCAAAAGTATCAGGAGCTCAACTTTGAAAATATTATTAGGTCCATTCAAAAATCTGTGGAGAAACTTAACACTGATTGGTAGAATTCAAAATTATTAAGACCTTCGCAATCCCCAAATTTATGTTCCGGGCATCGTTAATCCCTTTAACAAAAGAGATTGTGAAGCAGGTGAATACTGTTCTTTTTATTTTATTTGGAATTCGGGAAAGATAAAATAAAGCGCCTCACACTTGTAAGTGACTATAAAGATGGTGGATTACGTACCGCCCGCCACATATTGAAATACTTATCATGGCTCAAAGAATCATGTGCATGAAGAAATATCTCGACGGCCATAACAGCACCTGGAAATTGTTTCTCGATAACTATCTTGCTGACTTTGGGGGCGCTTTCTTAACTAAATGTAATTACGATGTACGATTTTTGCCGAGGACTCTTCCTAAATGTTACAAGGAATGCTTAATTGAATGGGCGCTTTATAAGATATCACCAGTTACCACTACTCTACCTGATGTGCTAAATGAAATCATATAGAATAACAAGTTCTTGTGTATAAATGGAAAACCTTTGTTTAGGAACAAACTTCTAAGGAAAGGATTTCTTACTGTAAGTGATATTTTGACTGATTTTGGTAGAATGAAATCATGGAGGACATTACAAAATCAAAACGTAACCGGTGCGGAGTATTTTGTCCTTATGAGTGTCTTTGACTCTATTCCATCGGAGTGGAAGACCCTTTTAAGAGACATGCCACTTTGCCGAGCTCCCCCGAGGCCCGAACCGCAAGACTCCATATTTCCTCTTGTTCAGAAACTTATATTGGCAACTAATCAAGAAATTGAGAAACCCCGATTTCAATATCTAAACACGAACTTTTATTTCCATTAAATGCCT
>JAEMWC010002206.1:10000-52767 GCA_016490735.1 Pachyseris speciosa | reverse complement strand
GTCAAATCCCGAATCCCGAAAATACCCTTCCAGACCCTCAATTTGTTTGTGTGTAACAAAAACATTAATGAGATAGTAGTAGCAATAGTTGGTGCGAGTCTTAACATGTTAATGAACTAAATCACACAGTTGTTTTATCTAATAAAAGGGAATTAAAAGAGACTTTGAGAGTTAAAGCAAAACTCATGGACTCTGCATATATACCACAAGAGGATCGCACTTTTGCTTTGCCTTTTGCTTCCATAGCGTAATGTGATTTTAAGAAAAGAAGATAGCTAATCATGTTTGGTAAAGTTTCCTTCTGTTTACAGACCCATGTATAATAACGATTCAAAAGACAGCACAGGTTTATTTTAGCGAATGGTTTGATTTGTCTGGCCTCAGACCCAATGCAATCCTTCCGTCGAGTCTGTCATTTTGGGATAGAGGATTTACGTTTTGAAAGAAAACAGTTATGCAAGTCCAGAAGAGGGTTATCTCGTCACAATACCAAAACAGATGGGGTAATGTTTGAACCACTGCTTGACAGAAGGTGCATTTCTAATAGCCCTTATGTGTGATGACATCAGACTAGCTAAAATCACCCCCAAGCCTCGGTTTGAGAATGCAAATTTTAAATTTTATCATGAACTAATTCCCAAAGCAGCAATGATGAAAAGAATACCCACGTGAAAACAACACGAAGGTAACGAAGGTTTGAGAAAATGCCGCACAAACGAGGCTTGGTGGTGAATTTTGAGCATGTTATGCAATCGCGCATAAGACCTATTGTCTTTAAGTCCTATTTGTTGCAATCTTTTAGCTTAATGTACATTGAAAAGGTGAGTATGTAGCATTCCAATCGACTTCCCCAGCATTCAAATTAAAGTCCAGGAGCCATTTTTGGCTCTTTTGGGGGATTTTTCTTTTCTATTTATCTATCTACCTACCTACCTACCTACCTATCTTTCTTTCTATCTATCTATCTATCTATCTATCTATCTATCTATCTATCTATATCTGTCTTTCTGTCTGTCTGTCTATCTATCTATCATCTATCTATCTACCTGTCTGTCTGTCTGTTCTGTCTGTTCTGTCTGTCTGTCTGTCTGTCTATCTATCTATCTAACCCGTTTTCATTAAATGTTTCACTTTCGTTATTCCTCTTGCCATCCAGTCATTTAGATATACTGGGCGATTCCCAATTACCAACGTGGCTGATTACACTATGAGTTCTTCTTCAGTTCTTTATTTTTCTAATAAATATTGTTTACAAGTTACTACCACAGGTAGCTAATGCTAATCTAGGTGGGTCATGTCTTAACTAAAGAGAGTAGGTAAACAAGCAGAAATAAAAAAATTAAATATACAAGTGTATAAATTATAAAATTAATTTTATGAGTTAATTATTACCTTATTAGGAGAATCTTTGATTTATTGCATGTTCAAAATTGACTTCCGCCCAAATTTCTAAGAGTTCTTAATAAAGTTATCTGAACATTATTTTAAATTCTGTTTGTGTGTCCTTAACATTAATGTTACCACTGAACAAAGATCCCATTCTAGTCTTTCCTATTTTCCCATCAGTGTTAATCTGCGGTAATTTTCAACAGCTTAGTGTAGAATTTATTTTCTCTAACTTTTCGCAATAATTTGCCAACATCTTTATCTCAGGTTGAATGGATAACCAGACTCCTAACGATTTGACCTTGCTTTGGCCACTTAAGGTTGTAACCTTGGGTGGGGGTGTGCCATTTCCAATACTAGATCCTCTCCAAAGAGCTTCTGTTTTGGTGTCATTGAACCCGAGGCAAGATATACTACTAAAATCATTCAGCAGATTTAAAGCAGAAATCAAAGCTTTACTTTTTCCGTCTAGGATAGGTGTAGTATCATCGGCGTATTGACTTATTTTAATATCCCTATTGTTTATCGAGATACCTCTTATGTTTGGATCCTTTCTAATTATATTGGCTAAAATTTCTCAGACAGAAAGTTGTGGAAAGTTGGGCCCGATGATTTTGAGCCCACGCCACTGAAGTTTTAAAGCAAAAACGACTTTGACTTCGACGAGATTCCAACCAGCGACCCATTCACTTTATATTCCGGCCGAAGCTCGAACCGTTGAGAAGAATTTACACTCAACGACTGAGATAACCGCACATGACGTTCGCACGGGAGTCATGCATTGTCTGTCACGCTGACCAAAAACATCTCCAAGAGAGATGTTCACTCGAAAATTTATTTATCAATTCTAAGCTACTGGCCGGAATATAGGCTACCTGTAGCCTCTTTTTCTGCTTTTTAACGGTAATATTAAATTTTAATGTAGGCCATGTACAACAAAATTAAAATCCAGTGGCATAGTTGAAAGAGCTTCTCAAAATTAGCGAACTGGCCAAATTTGAGAGCTACATCTTTAACTGGCGTCAAGATGTCGGTAGTTCCACTGAGCCATCTGAGAATTTGCAGGCGTTTCTTTACAGACGTCTGCAGTATATCTCTGTGATAAAAAGATTGGTGGTAATGATCCATGAAGAAAAAAGTGTTGGAAAGTCCTGAAAACCGTTGTGTGAGTGACCCACCGTAAGGGAAACTACATCTCGGCGATATTTATTTGACAATAGTAAGATTAACCAGCTCGAAAACGCCGAACGCCGAACGTCGGCTAGCCGTTTGTCGTCTGCTGTTCCGTCCGCGATGTTTGTCTGTTTAAGCTTCCCGTCGACACATGTTCTCGGTTGCCATTCACTGCGACTGGATAAAATGGATACAGAGAAGTTACTATGTGTTTTCTGCTTTAATTTGAAACTCTTTTAGCTTTACAAGCAGTTCATGTAGAAGTAGCATGATAAACTATGCATAGCTATAAAAGCAAGCAATCAAAACGTAGAAATAGTCGGTAAAAATGGACTGCAAATAGTCAAGTTTTCGCGTTCCCTCCGAACGGGAAAAATTACCTCCTCGAATAGAAACGGCGGCCGGCAAACGACAAACGTGCGAAATGCCAGGTCACGTGACCCTCTCTGCCGTTCACGGGAACAAAAAAAAACGCGGTGCTTAATCTCTCTAATGATCCTGCGAAATCGCGTGGGAACCAATCACCTGATACTTTACTGACGAGGCCGTAGGCAGAGTTGGTTAAAAAGGAAGGGATATTCCGCAAGATTGAGCAGGATAATTATATTATTACTGATCACACTGCTAGCAAGGCACAATTTGCTGCAGAAGAAAATGAAAATAAAAAAATTCGCCATTTTCTTCCTCGACGCACCAAATAACTTATATCGCAGTATATCTGTCGAGTGCGCCCGACATATAGCGAGTTCAACATGACCTTATTTGCAAGTGTTAGGATATGTTGAATAATAACAAAATATATCTAACGCATCTGAATTTTGACCATCCGTTTACTCATTTTAAGCTATTGTTTCAAGAAGTACCAACGAATTAATATCACCTAACCAACGCCAAATCTAAAATTACCGTGATCAAGGTCTGCACTGGCTGAGGACGATAATGGTCGAAGGTAAACATTGTTTGAGCTATGAGCAGGCTGCCCAGAAAAGCATATAGAGAGGAGCCTAAAAAGCTACGCAAATTCACCTTTCCTTGCACCTTTAATTTTCTTTTTCTGTGTTTGTTTTAAGCTCACGCATCACACAGTAATTTTTAAAGAGTTATTTTAACTCCAAAAGTGGAGTTAAAATTTTGGGTTAAATATAACCCCTTTTGGGGGGTTATTTTAACTCCCTTTTTTAACTCCTTTTTAAGGGTTATAATGACTCCAGTGTGGGAGTCACTTTAACTCTGCAAAATGAGTTATTTAAACTCCATAAGGGACTTATTGTAACTCCAAATGTGGAGTTAAAATGTTAGGTTAAATATAACTCCTTTTTGGGGGTCATTTTAACTCCCATTTTTAACTCCAATTCTGGAGTTGTATTAGCTCCAACAAGGGAGTCATTTTAACTCTGCCCAATAAAAGAGAAGAGTTATTTCAACTCCATAATCAGGGTTATAGTCACTCCAGCATTAGAGGTAAAGTAACTCCAGCACAATGATATACCTCACAAAGTAATGTGATTTGGTAAGCTGAAGCCACTCTAAAGGCACTAAGGCCACATGGTAGCGGGCATTACCCCTTAAATCTACCAAAGCAAAGATTGAGCCCATGCAAGCATTAGCAGCCATGGACAGCTGTTTCGGCCTTGTTAGGCCTCATCAGCATGGCATAGCTAATGCTCAGGCTCAAGTACCCACATATCCATAAAACAAGCAGTGACAACGTAAAGCTTGTGGGATGTGGCTGGAGTGCTTGGGCTCAATCTTTGCTTTGGTAGATTTAAGGGGTAATGCCCGCTACCATGTGGCCTTAGTGCCTTTAGAGAGGCTTCAGCTTACCAAAATCACATTAATTTGTGAGGTATATCATTGTCACTCCAGCCACATCCCACAAGCTTTACGTTTTAACTCCAGCACAGTTACCCTATGTAGTTTTAAGATGAAAACAACAGATCACACAAATTGACTGTGACATGTTTAATTCAATCAGATTTCATGTTCTTATCTGAACACCACTTTCTTGCATACTATGTATTATCATTGACATTTGAAATGTAAATTTCTAATATGATTATAGTGATAAATAAAGAATGTGCAAGTATGCATGATTAAAACATTTAAACACGACAATCTTTCCAGGTATGAAAGTCAAATATGAAGAACATTTGAATTTAAACGACTATACAACAAAATTCAATCTGTTTGTTTGAACGCAACTCTATCTTTTCTTTAAAAAATATCACTGGCTTATAATTTAATTTTCATAAGGTTCTATCAGGAACAAGATACACATGGTATGTGCATGTACATTAAAAAACATTTTAAACTTTGTTTTTGGCTGAAGCCTTAACAGAACACTATCACATAAGCACATTTGCCAGTTACATGTAATCAAATTTAAACTTGAAAAATTCAGTTTGATGTGCCAAATTTAAATTGGCATGGACAAGTTGGCAATGGTTATAGTAAAAAGTTCAGGAACTCTAGGCAAACATGAATATTTGATTCCTTTAAGAGAGGAAAAAAGAATTGTTAAATGTTTTGAAGTCAACTCATGACAGTGGCCCCTTTAAGAAACATTGAAATTATGAGAGGGCAGAGGTGAACTTGTTCACTGCCACTCTCTTTGTTGCTTCTTGGCGTCTGTCTTCACAAAATAGAAATACATTGCCACATTCGGTGGGGTATATATTTAAATATTTAACAAGCCACATGAAGCCCCACTACAATGCCACGTTGCTTGTCCCCAGAGAAATCACTTCAACTCCCTCCAATGCAATACACAGCAGGGCCCAGTTGTTCAAAGCACGATTAAGCTATGTAATCACGGGTTAGAGCAAATTTTGAGTACAGTCTAAATTGTTAATACTGGTAATGTTCAACAAAAACATTTCAAAAAGACTTTCATCCTTAAGTTTTGATTGGAATTTAACTTTACGTTAAGCGTACAATTTGATTTACAAAACTTTCTCAACGAGTGAGATTAAGACTTCAGTTAACTCTTAATCCTGGGTTAGCATTAATCGTCTTTCGAACAACCGGGGCCAGGTCCTTAAATCACCAATGCCTATAATCCTGGAGAGCTTTGGTGTTCCTTGTTTCCACATCAATGGACTCTACATAAGAAACATCGTACAAAAAGAATGTATTTAGTACTTGAGTATCTAGTCATCAGTTTCAGCATGATTATCTTTTTATGCAAATGTATGCATTGTAAACCCCAGATATGAAATTTAAAAGCTGTCATTATTCCCCACTGTTGCATGGTCTACCTGAGGCAGCCATTATTAGTGGTCGTCATGCAACAGTGCTCCCTTAGTGTTGTGTCAACCACTAATAATGGCTGTTTGGGAGACTGCACTGTCAGTCACTGGTACGTAGATGTTATGATGCAAACAAACAAAACTGCCATGTCCATTTCAGCGAAAAAGCAACTCAAATATATAATCTGCTTGAAGTTACAGTATATGATCACCCATGATTATTATTTTAGAGGAAAAAATTAACTATTATCCTAAATAGTTGCCAAAGAACTGATCAAACTCAGCCTTCATGTTAAAAGAAAGGAAATATACACATTTACCTATACAAGCTTCTGCCTCATATCAAAAAGACTACAACTTGTAGTTTGTTTTGTGTGATATGAATGAAGTTGCATGAGATTACAAGTACATCTTGAATGTGAGGTGCTACCAACATAAAAAACACCTAGTCAAACACTCATTAATATAATTCTCTTGGTCTTCGATCGAGGAGCACTGAATGAAGGCATTTAATCGTGATTTTCGGAAAGGTTTACGGGAGCAAAATCACAACCGTTAAGCTAACACGTTACATGCAGCATTCACCACCGCCTCCTTTGTCAGTATTCTTACAAATAAACTGTTAAAGTGCTACTACGATCAGAAAATCACTTGTCTTTTTTCAAGCTTTAATTTGAAGCAGAAGACTGTTTACTTTGAGTACAACTTTTTAATTTAACGGTCCGCCATTACTCACGTTCATAACTGACCGATTAGGCCTCAGAGAGCTGGATCCAGGATAAAATGACGTCATTTGCTCACTGGTTTAAAATTGCAGTGTGTGAATGCAGCTTATTAAGTATGCAAAACACGAGTTTGAGAGTCTGAAAGCTCAAAATTCCCGTGCTGCTTACTAAATCAACCGGGTTCACACACTGCATTCTTACGCTTGTGAGCTTTTTACGTCATTTTGTCCTCGATCCAGTTCTCTCAAGATGTTGAAGTTAGTAATGGCGGATCACTAAATAGAAATATTTCAGTCAAAATAAAAACCTGATTTCTCCCAATTAAAGCTTGAAATTTCGCTAGTCGGTTGTTAAGCAAACACACTTTCGAAATTTGAAGAAAAAAGTGAAAAAAGTGATTTTCTGATCGTAGTAGCACTTTAAAGCGACACAAATCGACTAAAAAGAAACACAAGTCTCTAAAACACTTACCTGATAGAGTTTCTTATGTACTTAAAGATCCAAAAATGAAGATAAATGCACGCCGATTCAATACAATTTTCAATACCAACCGCCACTGGCGCAAACCTTTGAACGCGAGATTGCTCACGTGTTACATCACGTGTTCTAATCATTTTCTTGTAGGGTAGGGAGCATGACCAGTGATAAGAGACTGACCTTTCGTGATTACATTGTACTGCCAATATTTCATCCATTTATCCTTCGATCCGTGGGATTATTTTTCTCGAACTTTACCTTCTTTTCAAACCTGTATTCCCTTGATACAAGGGAAGGGAAGGAAAGCTTCAGAAGCCTACCGGGGTGGGAAAGGAAGAGATAAACAGCATGACCTTTGGGAAGCCGCTTTTTCCACCGAAAACGATGCATTACAAAAGCGCTTTTGTTTCAGCGTGCCAATAGTGAATTGCAAAAGGGGGCGAATATGGCATACCACTGCAACGTTTTTGTCATGCGAGTGGTCCAAGTTTTCATGTTCTCTATCCCACGAGCCTTTGAACAGAGTTGAAAATAACAACAGTAAAGTAATGACTCTGTTTAGTTTCACTTATGCCAGCTCCTATAAATGCATTAATGATTCTAAACGAGGAGTTATATCCACTCCCTTTGCAGAGGTAAAGTAACTCTATGAAAATAATTCCCCAAATAGAGTTGTTTTAACTCTTCTTGGAGAGTTGCGATCACTCCATAATTACTCCCTAAGGGGAGTTATACTAGCCCCTTAAAAATGACTCCACAAAAGGAGTTTATTTAACTCCACAAACGAGTTAATTTAACTCCACAAGGGGTTAACTTTAACTGCAATTCAGAGTTACAATAACTCCCACAATGTAACTCCAATTTAGGACTTAAATTTACTCCCCAATTGAAGAGAAAACTCTTTTGCTGGAGTTAAAATAACTCTTTTTGGAGTTAAAGCAACTCCGAACAAAAATAACTCCACCTTGAGGAGTTAGTTCAACCCAACTTCAAGAGTTAAAATAACTCTTTGAAAATTACTGTGCACGTCAGGCTATATTCATTGCCGACACGTCACGTTTCGTGAGTTTCTCTACCCTCCTTGAATACATATTGGAAATGCATGTGTGCAGACATATACGTGTATATACATGCTTAATTTAAACAAAAAGAATATAAAATGAAAATTTGATCACCATTATAACGTTACTTTATTGAACCTTGTTTTAGTACATCCCATCTAGTTACTGGCCGAGAATAATTAATGCAACTTTGATACTCTTGATTCCAGGTGAATCATGATATCCAGGTTGTCTTTTATATATCAACCTACAGAAAACGAATTAGAAAGAGCAATAGTTTATTATGATCCGCTTGACGATATCTTTCCTTAATTAGCATTTCACAGACCTTTTTCTAAAAAGGCTGAAGTATACTTGAGAAAATTCAGACAATAACGGAGGAGAATGAAAAAAGCAAAACAAAAAAACAAAAGAGGAAGAAGAAGAAGAGGAAGAACCAAAGAAATAAGCCGAGGTAAAAGACAAGGCTGTGAAAGAACCAAACCACTCTTAAGATACAAGCAAATCCTACGTTAACGCACAGCATTATCGTTGGCGGTCCTTTGCTTATTACTTTCACTATGCAAACAAATGGTAATGGTAACGGATAAAGCTGGTACAGATTCGGTGAGGTTTTCGACTTTATTTTTCCCTATTGCTGCTCTGCGTACCCTCACTAGAAAGAAAGTAATACTTGACTTGCAAAAGAAGGAGGCACAATAATTTTTTTTACAAATATAGATTACTTCATTGAAAGTGCGACGTACGGATTTTTATTCACGAGCTGCAAAACTTGGGAAAACCGGACGAGTGAGCCCAGCTTACAAAGAACTTTCTACGCTGCAATTTGTATATTATATTAATCATAAAAATTACAATTTCCTTGATTGTGATTGGTTAAAAGAAATCCTATTTTCCACTTTTTCACTTGCCCAGTTGATATCGCACAGTTTATCGGACAGTTCAAGAAGCCAATCACATTCAAAGTAGTGTTTTCAATCAACCGATCACATTTCAAAGTTGTAGTTTCAATCAACTAATCACAACCTTGGTTTCAGTCACCATTCATTTTGATTGTAGTCAATTTCAGAGCAACATTAAGCAATTTACGATTCCTTTGCTAGTGTTTTAAGGCAAAATTTCGCTTCCTTTTATAACTTGGCTCTTCTTCTTTTCTCGGAAATTGTGATATCTATGATTAGTTAGCAATAAGACTTCGCGTCGTCCAATTCGGTCTGCAATGATACTCGTGATAAAAAAAAAAATAGGACTCCCGCTGCGTGATCGTCCGATTTTGTTATCAGTCGTATGATTACAGATCAAATTGGACTCCACTCAGTCCTATTACCATTACACATAACGAGAATTAAACATATACACGGAATCAGTTTTATTTTCCCGACCCCATAAGCTTACATGTAGTCCAGCCAAAAAATTCAAGACTGATCTAAATGACCGAGCGTAATAAAAAACAAATCCGGTTTCCAGTCCATCAACATGCAAGTAGACAAAGCGCCTACACAAGCTTAAATATTACCTCTATCCTCTATTCGTTTGTGCCTAATTATTGTCAGATTCAATCATGTAATGTCGACGCTTGGAACTGTGCAAAGACAAATTCGCGGTCTGCTGACTTATACTGTTTATAGAAATGTTGAATGTTGCTCTTTGAATGTTCGCCCCCTTGAAATAGAGAAGCGGTCGAAGCTGAAGATAAACGACTTTCCTGTTGTTGGTTCATATTCACCTCCGTACTTTTTCTTTTTATTTAACGGCTTCAAAAGCTTTACTGTAGATCTGTCCATTCTTACACTAACATTAATGTTTTGGGTTGTTTTGGCCCCGAAAATCGGATATAGAATCACTCAATAAAAACATTAAATTTTCTTTTGTTTTTCCTTTATGATTTATTAATGAGTTTTTTAAAAAAGTTTTAATCACAGTCAAAGTTCCTTTTCTAGGTTGGCGTTTAATTCAAAAATATGATTACCCCCCCCCCCCCCCCCCACCCATCCCCATCTCCGGAATTTTGAAGTGATTCGTGCAAATTACTGTCGAAAATGTTCTTACAGACCTCTCGACCCATATTTAAAACTGCTGCGTGATACTTACTGGTTTGCTTGTAGGAAGCGGAAAAACCTTTGGTGTTGTCGCTACCGTCAAAAATAAAACGTACATCTATCGCGTTGCTCTCTTGCGTGACTGAGAAGGCCTGGCTGTAAACACCAGAGAGCGTGGTGATCAGCTGCTTGGTAGTGCCATCGTTGATCTCAAAAACATCTTTGTTTGCCTGTGTCTTGAAAGTATTGAACGTTACCATGACCTTCTTTCCCCGAGGGCACGGTGATCTTTCAGCGGCAGTAGGCGTTGTCAGGGTAGTTGTTGGGGCTGTCTAGCGAGCTGAAGATTCCAGATGGACCTAAGAGGAAGGCTCCACATTGCGAAACTAAGGAAAGGAGGGATAAATTGTTCAGTAGGGCTGCACCTCTTTGAAAACCTCTAATCTCACTGAATGTTTATAGTCTGCACCTCTGCTGTTTCAGGGCTAGGTTCCATTGTTTTCTTTCTTTGTTTATTGGTTGTTGTTTTTTTAACCAATTTTGTGTGGTCTTGCAAATGGTGCAGGTCGCCCCAAATTGTTTTTAAGTTCAGAATAGTGGACTTTAATTATGCAGTCTTTTCGCATTCAAGCTTGGGGATTCGTGT
Source organism: Pachyseris speciosa (assembly GCA_016490735.1). Lineage (NCBI taxonomy): Eukaryota > Metazoa > Cnidaria > Anthozoa > Scleractinia > Pachyseridae > Pachyseris > Pachyseris speciosa. The sequence goes on along the minus strand of JAEMWC010002206.1, from coordinate 42,012 downwards.
GAACTTTGCTTGATTGGATACGGCTCGAAGGAATTTTTACGGGTGGATGGAGGTCAATAGAAGATTTTGTTTGCTTAGACAGTAACAACTGCCGTATTTTATTACGTCTCTTTTGACACATAGTCAGTTGCTTTCCGAAACTTACTATTAAATTAGGTAAGTGGAAAGTAAAGACGATGCACATGATTGACATATATAAATTTGTAACTGGCTGAAATTAAACTTAACAGTTGTGTACGTGCTTGTGTTTTACTTGATTCCATATTTCGTCAGCGCCACCATGTTGGTGGATAGGAAAAAAGTACGTGAACTTGATAAATAATCTGGCTCACCACGAGTTCTTTTACAGCTTAATAAGGCGATGCTTTGGCCCTCTCTCCCGCGTGTGTTAACTGGTTATACATTATTCTATCCTTTTTTTTTTGCATGATTCTTCCCGCTACCTATAGGTTTGGCTTTATAAGGTCTTGAGGTTGTAGAGAATCGAAGAGATTGGTGATGAGTGACCCAGATTACAGTCTAACTAACCAGAACATGACGCAACAGTTCCAGACCACGAGCCGTCCAACTGACACGTGCGAGTCCTGGTGCCTGATAACTGGTAGCCTGGTTCACAGTCATAGGTAATGCTCTTGCCGTATGTATATTCCGAGCCCACACTCTCACCATTGGCCGGGGTGCCGGGATCACCACAACTAATAACTGTTGGATAGATACAGAGGCAACTGTTAGGAGACAACTATCTAGAAATATAACTTTTTATCAAGCATTTTCGTTGAAAATTAAGGTAAAATAACCTTTTACATCTATTGTCAAATTGCTGTTGTCCGCTTTGTAGCTCGTGCCGAAAAACGCTCCAGACGATCCCCCAAATTGTTAGCTGTGGTTGGGCAGTGTTGGATGACTTGAAACTCTTCAAATGTCCACAACATGTCCCACAACGTTTACCATGGAATGGTAATTCTGTGGCTTCTGGGACAAAAGCTAGCTACAAACCTATTTTAGCAGCTGCTTGTACAACAACCGTTCTTAAAAAACAAATATTATCTTCCTTTAGCATCTTCCCTTGTCTTAAAAATCCGTTTACGCCTGCGGGTTTGGCTTCACTATTGAGCGAAAGTTAGTTTTTGTTTTGGAAATCGAGGGAGTAGAAACGCGAAACGGTCTTTCATCTCATCTTAGACCTCCACGTCCTTATTTTTTCCCGTTGATTATTCTTTAACATTCTATTGTCTGAGCTAAAAATGAAGAAACATGGCATTAAAAGTTCAGAATAATGACTGAACACGAGAGGGCAGAAATGAAAATGGCAAATTCATCAATTGTAGTGCGACATAGCACAATAGCGATTCCCTGTTGGTTTTATCGCTTTTTAAATAGTTTGGACTGGTTTCAAGCTAGACATATAGTCACTTGCCTTCCGAAACCTACTATTAAATTAGGTAAGTGGAAAGTAAAGACGATGCACATGATTGACATATATAAATTTGTAACTGGCTGAAATTAAACTTAAAAAGCTGTGTACGTGCTTGTGTTTCACCTGATTCCATGTTTCGTCAGCGCCACCATGTTGGTGGATAGGAAACGAGTAGGTCAACTTGCTAAATAATCTGAGTAGTATATGTTCAGCAAAGATAAGCCTTGTTACGGCCTAGGTGCCTAGGTGCTACGGCCTAGGTGCCTAGGTGTCTGGAGTGGGTTCCCTTTATTAATATGCATACCGGTCGAGTCAATGACGTCACCTATTGTGATAACCTAGGGAAAAAATGCGTTCCTCCATACTAATGAAGTGCCTAAGTAAAAATGCGTTCCTCCATACTAATTAAGTGCCTAGGTAAAAGTGTCTTCCTCCATACTAATGAGCGTCGCTTTAGTTCAATAAAAACAATAGACCTGCCCAAACTTGCCCGATCTATGCCCACCCTGATTGGTTCATGTAGAATCTATTCAATCTTCCAAATAAAAGCGCGTAGATTTCGAAAGCGCTATCGTTCTTGCAATCGCTTTGCTAAGGAAAATTTATCTCCGAGATTATCGTTCGATTTTCCGAAAGTGTTAACAGTTTCGCCTATAAAAATAAATTCGACTTAGCTAACTTTAACTTTTCCGCTCCGTTAGTCACTAATTATTCAAAACTAGTGATCCAAACTACCCTATATTTGCATACAAACTCTGAAGTAAAAAGGCCCAAGGGACAACCTTCTACCATTCAACAACGACAATAGAGGGCTTAAGTTGTTTGGAACGATCAATATAAACACGCGACTAATATGAATGACACATTTCTTGAGTGACAAACATAAACTTTATTGTCTTTTCTCAGCGAATACAGAAACAATACAGAAAGTGATTTGAAATGAATAAACGTCAGTCATCCTCTTGAACTTCGTGTTGAGGAAAAATCAATCGCCTTCTTGATATTTGGAATACTTGTAAGGTGACTTCCTGTGTAAACGTCGAGATCGTCTTGAAAGTTTCTTCGGTTCATCGTCCATGTAATTCACAAATTTTAATTGTGGGCGTTTACGCTTTCTTGCTGGCGACAGCGTTTCGACTGTGGGAGGGGGTGTCAAGATCGACGGAGGGAGGGAGGGAGGTGCGGGCGTGGAGGTTGTTATGGTAGATAAGGGATGTGGGGCTGTTTCCTTTACCGTTGGTTCAAGTGCTGGCGCTTGACCTGGAGTTGGTGGCACTGTTGGCAAATTGTTTACCATAGCCTCGTTAGAAATGTGTTCCCGCCCTTGAGGTTGAGGCAGAATTGTTGCTTCAGGTGTTAAGGAATTGAACTGGTGTTTATATGTTAAAAACTTGTTTTGCGACTGCATGTACTGCCTCGCTCTTTCGTCGTCTCCAAGGTTTGTACGATACAGAAGGTTATCCATATTATTCTGAATGCGCTGCAACTCCGGAATTACCGGGGGAACCATCTGGGTTTGCTGCTTGAGATACTGGAGCAGTTCCTGGGAAATGCTACTCTCTTCGAGCCCGTTGTCGAATCTTTCTTCGCCAGGTAATACATTTGTTCGCAATCTGCAACTATCTGGAGTCGTTGGCTTGAGATCGACAAAAAGATACCCAAATGGTCTTCTCACCGCTTCTTCGTACTCTTTTAAAAACAAAGCAGTTTGTCTTGGGTACATTTGTTTGGCTAAAGTCAAAATCTGCAGTTTATCCTGAGGATTCTTGAAAAGGACCAAGTAATGACTGTTTAAGCTGATGCTTCGGTTGCCTTTGCCTTGGTGAAACAGATTTTGTACAATGTAAATAATGCTCAGGTTTCGATGATGGGATCCTTTTGTAAACAGGTTCACGATCCGATTATCACTTCCTGCTTCAATCATTTGGTCGTCGATGACAATCAAGTTGCGTATGTTGACATCCAAATAGGAATCATTGTCTAGAGAAGGCGGAATCCCCTTGACAAATTCGATTGTCGGTAGCACCATCAATAACTGGGTGTAAGCGGGTTGCCACTGTGAATAACACCAGATTATTCTCTCCGGTGGCTGATCGATCACGGTTTGAGCTTGTTGCAAGAGTGATTGCACCAAGAACGTTTTTCCCGAGCCAGTCATCCCTGCAACCATGCAGGTAAATGGGTGAAGCATTTGAAACCGCTGACACTTTTCTTGAGACATTGGTATAAATGGAGCGAAACTGGAATAACTGTGTTTACTGTTCATGTGTCTTTGCATGTTATCTTTCCTGGAAAATCCTTTTGACAAACAGTACAGGACCAACTCATGTCAACTGAATCGAAGCTTAACTTCAACTGACAAAATGTGTAATGTTTCACAATGATATAGGTTTCAGCCGCCAGAATTCTATTGTTTTCCCTCCTCCTCAATTCTGTTATATTTCCTCCTCCTCCTCCTCCTCCTCCTCCTCCTCCTCCTCCTTCCTCCTCCTCAATTCTATTATTTTTCCTCCCCCTCCTCTTCCTCCTCCTCCTCATTCCTTTGTTTTCCCTCCTCCTCCTCCTCAATTCCTTTGTTTTCCCTTCTCCTCCTCCTCAATTCTATTGTTTTCCCTCCTCTTCCTCCTCCTCCTCAATTCTTTTGTTTTCCCTCCTCCTCCTCCCCCTCCTCCTCCTCCTCCTCCTCAATTCTATTGTTTTCCCTCCTCCTCCTCCTCCTCCTCCTCAATTCTATTGTTTTCCCTCCTCCTCCTATTGTTTTCCCTCCTCCTCCTCCTCCCCCTCAATTCTATTGTTTTCCCTCCTCCTCCTATTGTTTTCCCTCCTTCTTCTCCTCCTCCTCCTCCTCCTCCTCCTCCTCAATTCTATTGTTTTCCCTCCTCCTCCTATTGTTTTCCCTCCTCCTCCTCCTCCTCCTCATATTGTTTTCCCTCCTCCTTCTCCTCCTCCTCCTCCTCCTCCTCCTCAATTCTATTGTTTTCCCTCCTTCTCGTCCTCCTCCTCCTCCTATTGTTTTCCCTCCTCCTTCTCCTCCTCCTCCTCCTCCTCCTCCTCCTTCTCCTCAATTCTATTGTTTTCCCTCCTCCTCCTATTGTTTTCCCTCCTCCTCGTCCTCCTCCTCCTCCTATTGTTTTCCCTCCTCCTCCTTCTCCTCCTCCTCAATTCTATTGTTTTCCCTCCTCCTCCTCCTATTGTTTTCCCTCCTCCTCCTCCTTCTCCTCCTATTGTTTTCCCTCCTCCTCCTCCTCCTCCTCCTCCTCCTCAATTCTATTATTTTCCCTCCTCCTCCTCCTCCTCCTCCTCCTCAATTCTATTGTTTTCCCTCCTCCTCCTCCTCCTCCTCCTCCTCCTCCTCCTCCTCAATTCTTTTGTTTTCCCTCCTCCTCAATTCATTTGCTCTATCACTATATTGAAATCAATATAAAGCGAGACACTGGAGAAAGTGTGTCATTCGAGTTTGGGAAAGTGTTGCTTACACTTCATTTTCGTCTGAGCAGAACCTCGAACTTTTAAACGCGATGAAGAAACTTTACATTCCAAATACCAAGTTGTACGAAGACTATTATCTAAACCAAGCAAAGCAAAAAGGAGGTAATTTACCGGCTTTTCACGGATCCCGATTTCAGCGGGGATATGGCTTAGGTTCCATATTTAAAGGTTTGTTTCGCTGGGCGATACCGCACCTGAAACAAGGTGCTAAGGTACTCGGCAAAAAGGCACTACAAACAGGTGCTCAAGTCGCTCAAGATGTTCTTGATGGAGATCATGTTAACACAGCGCTTGCAAAGCGAAGTAGGGAAGCTATTGGTGATCTAGTATCTCAGGCTGGGAGTGGTCAGAGTTCTACAAAAAGAAAAGTGCAGTTTCGTGGTTTACCTCCAGGGAAGAAACGTAGAACAGTAATGTTGTGTTGGATCAAGACCAAGACGACTTTGAACTTTGGTCGTAAATTAAGCTGGGCTCTCTATAAAATACTGGCGCCTACTATCCTTAATTCATTCTATGACCATGTCTCGAGTAGTAAAGAACAATCACGGTTTCCTTGAACTCTTAACTTGTTGCCCTGAACATCAGCGTCAGTTTCTCCTGGAAACAGCCACTCCACAACAGATACACGCATTAGTGCAAATTATTTATAATGTGCTTCGTGGAAATATTCCAGTCTCTGAAGAAGATAAGCGTAAAATGATTCCATTCAAGGATGCCATTCTTAATCTTGCTGAGCCAAGTATTCCTTACAAGACAAAGAAGCAAACCCTTGCTCAAGAGGGTGGAGGCTTTATTCAAGATTTGTTGATACCAGTTGTAACTAGCTAGGGGCCCCTAATCTTATAAAAAATCGCGAACTACTCTGTAGTGTGTTCAGTTGGTTCTTGTCGTTAGCGAGTGCTGGTCAATATGAAGAGAAAGGTCGATTGGGATCAAGAGGAAGAGAGTGATTATGAGGACACTAACACAAGTGAAGAGGAAAGTGATGACGAGGAACCTCGAATTAAAGATGTTTTAGAAGGACTTTCCCAAGCCGTTTCCAGACAACAAGCCTCCGATTTATTACACAGCATGGCGGCTTCCAAGGACATCTTGTTTTGGACACCTCATGGACAGTTACTTCGAAACCAGAGAATAATACCAGTGACCAACATCTCAGAGCTGGTTGAATATGTGTTACTCCATTATAAAGACCAGGTTGCCAAACCCCGCGCCCTCAAAACATTTATAGACGGGTTGGCAGAGTTAGGAATTAATAAACGGTATATAAAGAATAAGAAAATTTTGGCTGAGCTAATGGAAAAAGAACGAGCCTATCGAGATGAAGAAGGTGAGGCTGGTGATGAAGAAATGGTTTCCGAAAGCAGTGATGTTGAAGATGGCAGAGAAACCGAAAACCCTGCAAATCTGGAACATGAAGGAAATTCAGGCGTTGAATGTTCTGAAGAGAGCGCAAGTTCAGAGATTTTGCGTCAAGGAAAAGGCTCTTGCTACCATTGTAACGGAGGAAACATCTACCAAACTGCAGTAGTGAAATGCCCAAGATGCCACTGGCATGATGGTTATAAGACTTGTCCGATTTGCGCATACAAAATTCCTGTTGATCGTAAACACTCGACGGATGGATTTATTTGCTGCGCTGATTGTCACGCAGTGAAACACATTGATTCAGAAACTTTTAAGAGGAGTCATTATCTTCCAAGCGAAGATGAAGACTATTGATTTTTCCTCCACACGAATTTTAAAAGGATGACTGACGTTTATTCATTTCAAATAAATTTCTGTATTGTTTCTGTATTCGCTGAGAAAAGACAATAAAGTTTATGTTTGTCTCTCAAGAAATGTGTCATTCATATTAGTGGCGTGTTGAAAATTAAGCGCTCCGAACGTCTATTGTCGTTGTTGAATGGCAATGGTTTCAAGGTTGTCCCTTGGGCCTTTTTACTTCAGAGTTTGTATGCAAATATAGGGTAGTTTGGATCACTAGTTTTGAATAATTAGTGACTAACGGAGCGGAAAAGTTAAAGTTAGCTAAGTCGAATTTATTTTTATAGGCGAAACTGTTAACACTTTCGGAAAATCGAACGATAATCTCGGAGATAAATTTTCCTTAGCAAAGCGATTGCAAGAACGATAGCGCTTTCGAAATCTACGCGCTTTTATTTGGAAGATTGAATAGATTCTACATGAACCAATCAGGGTGGGCATAGATCGGGCAAGTTTGGGCAGGTCTATTGTTTTTATTGAACTAAAGCGACGCTCATTAGTATGGAGGAAGACACTTTTACCTAGGCACTTAATTAGTATGGAGGAACGCATTTTTACTTAGGCACTTCATTAGTATGGAGGAACGCATTTTTTCCCTAGGTTATCACAATAGGTGACGTCATTGACTCGACCGGTATGCATATTAATAAAGGGAACCCACTCCAGACACCTAGGCACCTAGGCCGTAGCACCTAGGCACCTAGGCCGTAACAAGGCTTATCTTTGCTGAACATATACTACTAATCTGGTTCACCACGAGCTCTTCTACAGCTCAATAAGGCGATGCTTTGGCCCTCTCTCCCGCGTGTGCTAACTGGTTATACATTATTCTCTCCTTTTTTTGCATGATTCTTCCCGCTACCTATAGGTTTGGCTTTATAAGGTCTTGAGGTTGTAGAGAATCGAAGAGTTTGGTGAGTGACCCAGATTACAGTCTAACTAACCAGAACATGACGCAACAGTTCCAGACCACGAGCCGTCCAACTGACACGTGCGAGTCCTGGTGCCTGATAACTGGTAGCCTGGTTCACAGTCATAGGTAATGCTCTTGCCGTATGTATATTCCGAGCCCACACTCTCACCATTGGCCGGGGTGCCGGGATCACCACAACTAATAACTGTTGGATGGATACAGAGGCAACTGTTAGGAGACAACTATCTAGAAATATAACTTTTTATCAAGCATTTTCGTTGAAGGTAAAATAACCTTTTACATCTATTGTCAAACTGCTGTTGTCCGCTTTGTAGCTCGTGCCGAAAAACGCTCCAGACGATCCCCCAAATTGTTAGCTGTGGTTGGGCAGTGTTGGATGACTTGAAACTCTTCAAATGTCCACAACATGTCCCACAACGTTTACCATGGAATGGTAATTCTGTAGCTTCTGGGACAAAAGCTAGCTACAAACCTATTTTAGCAGCTGCTTGTACAACAACCGTTCTTAAAAAGCAAATATTATCTTCCTTTAGCATCTTCCCTTGTCTTAAAAATCCGTTTACGCCTGCGGGTTTGGCTTCACTATTGAGCGAAAGTTAGTTTTTGTTTTGGAAATCGAGGGAGTAAAAACGGGAAACGGTCTTTCATCTCATCTTAGACCTCCACGTCCTTATTTTTTCCCGTTGATTATTCTTTAAGATTCTCTTGTCTAAGCAAAAAATGAAGAAACATGGCATTAAAAGTTCAGAATAATGACTGAACACGAGAGGGCAGAAAATGAAAATGGCAAATTCATCAATTGTAGTGCGACATAGCACAATAGCGATTTCCTGTTGGTTTTATCGCTTTTTAGATAGTTTGGACTGGTTTCAGGAGAGGATTGGCAGAAATCGGGAAATCCAAAATGGTGGATCAAGGAGAGCGGACAAGCCGAATTCAGTTTATTTCAATGGAAGTGGCATTTTAGTACCTCACGGTAATGAGATGGGGGGGGGGTATAGTATGTTATGGATATAGTATTAGCCATAGTCACAGCAATACTGAATAATTTCCAGACCACCAATGAGATGGAAGAACAAATTCCGGGGGGGGTCTAATTTCGGCGTATAATTCAACAGCAGAGGTAGTAAACGTGTTATGCAGGACGCTAAAGTAGGCTTGTGGATAAACAGGGGAAATTACTCAACGTTGTAGTATTGTGAAGAAAGGATTTTAAAGCCTGAAAAAAATCGACAATATAACACGATTGCCTTGAGAAGCTCTGGAGCCAACCTAATGCTGTTTGCCTTGTGTTCTTTCTTTTGTTCTCAATTATAGTTTTCGCAACTCTACTAGCAGCTTTGGCCTGCCAACGCTGATGTAACTCCATGCATCAAGCAATTTGTCACAGGCTGAAGCTTAAAAAATAACCTCGAGCGCCGAACGACAAAGGTTCACTCTATCATCTTTTGAATTAGATTCCATCTTTATGTGAATATTATGAAAAAAATAATAATAAAATAAAAATAAAAAAGCCTTTCCCTGACCTTCACAAAGCAAGGGTGTTCCAGTCCAGCTCATTAATCCAAGCGCGTCTAAATTGCACAGTCTTTCCCTACTGCCATGCGCCTCATACCCCTCGTTACACTCCATGACGCAAGTTGATAAATAGGCCGTGTTACACGTACCTACAAATGCACCATTTCGGGGGGAATACAGTGCTTCGCAGGTAAGAACTAAATTAAGAGTTAAAACGTTACGTTAGACAGGTCACTATTAAAATGATTGGGAATGAAACAAAACTACAGAGACTAAATCCTTCATGTGAATATATTTTTATGAAGGAATCATCATCAAGTTCATTCCGCTCCAGCAGGAGCATAGCAGGGGCATGGCGCCAACAGCCACATGACAATTGGTTTCCAACTGAGGCTTTTTCGAAAACAAATGTTCATCAGCCCCTCACCAAAGCCAACCCTCTAAAAGTTGGATGATGAGGGAGACACTTGTTCACGATAAAATGTGTTAATACTCTTGCAAACCTTTGTTATGACTCGGGCACAGGAGGGATAAGAACACATTTAGGGTAACTAGGATGTAATCAACAGAAATGCTAAAGTTCTTATAAAGGCTGAGCGTTTTTAAAGTAACGACTGCGTTAAGGACTTACTTTGACAGGGAAAGCCATATTCTGGGTTCCCGAAATACCCAGTGAAGCACTGACAGTCATTAAGACTAGTGCTGGCATTTTTTGTGTGTCCCGAATTTTCTGGACATGACGTGCATGAGTCTGCAGCCCCAGAGTAGTCCTTATATGTACTGGGAGGACATTCTTCAAATACAAAGAAAATAATAATGATAATGATAATGATAATGATAATTGGTGATTTTCTAATAAAGTTAAAAAAGAAGAAGAAAAGGAATAATAATAATAATATTATTATTATTATTATTATTGTTATTACTGTTATTATTATTATTATTGGCAGATTTGTACCCAGTAAAATAGAAATGGACAATTACAAAAACGGCTCAATTAAGATTTTATCAAATTGAAGAACAATCCTTGGAAAGACGACCACTCTGCTAAAGAAACTTGATCATTGTTCCGTTAAGAGTCGGGTCTATTCCCTGACCCGTTCTGTAATGTTTTATTATCATTAAAATGGAGATTTGCATGACTTATAACCAACCCTGTGAAAAACACTTGACCTTCAGGCGGGCGCATCACTTTTATAAGACGCCTTTGAACGTTTTGAGCAGTGGCTAAGGCCGCGAAAAAATCGTGGGAACAGTGCTATGGTGTGAACAATGCACCGATAGCTGTCGACAAGAGTTACACCAGAGGTCTGTGGAGATAATGGTATATGGAGTAAATAACTGCCGAAAACGCTTACATGTGTGCGTCAACAGTTATTTCTAACCCTGTAAAGTTTAAACATCCTATATAAAGTCTTTGACATTTGTAATTATGTATAAACGTGATCCAACGGTGAACCACTTAAAAATCAAATAGATGACGATTCGAACTATGTGCGAGTTTCAAAACCTACCTTCGCAGAGACCCTTAATAGCCTTTGGGACAACTGTGGCAGACATATGCCAAAATCGAAAACAGAATGGTATATCTCACGCTGTGCGTCACTTCAGCTAAAAGCATCATTTCGTGCCTCTTTCCAACACCGCGAAGTCTTCTTTTCACCAGACCAATTTAAAACAAAACAGAGCAATCGATCCAAATGGTGAAACTTAGGTTTCTGTTGAGATGATTGACAATTTGCCTGGCTGAAACAACAAAATATGAACGTGATCGTGATCACGATTCTTTGTGTGAACAAAGTGATGGGAGCAGTAGGCTGATAAAAAACATGTATTGCTTTAGTTCCTAGTCAAACCTTTGAACTCTTGCCAAAATGGGCGGCGCATTTTGCCGGTTAAATAATTGCACACTAGGCGTGACAACTCATTTTCAAAGACAAATATAGTTCTTCTGTTATGTAAAGAATATGCAAATCTACCCATAATTGTTAGCTTTACGTGATAATCAGCAAAAACAACTGAAAAAATAACCCTGAAGCAAGTCTTTTAAACTCGGATTTGTCAAGTCGACCTAAGCTTCAAAACTATTTTTGTCGAAAAATTAGGAAATTTCTGGTGGGAAATGTCATCATATGATTTCTTTGCAATATTAAAAATCTTTGAATGTTGAAAACTTTCGGATCATAATCTTAATACACTCTCCCTTCGACTGATACAATTGCATTATCAGTTTTGCCAAGTACTTATCAAAGTTTTACCCTGCAAGCAGAGTCTCCATGGAGACTCGCTCGTAGGTTATCAAAGTTTTAGCGTTATACATTTTTATATGGGAATTACTAAAGGATCATTAAAATAGAGAAGAAAGTGAGAAGCTGCAGTTTCATTACTAACCAGCCCAGAATTATTGAGTGGTTAAAAATATCGAAATGTAATGGCTTGGTCTTCCTTGTACAGCCTAACTCCTAAAGGTAGATAATTAGTGCGGAAAAATTAAAGGAAAGTTGATTTCTTCCGATGCATGTTGTCCTCTTCATTTCTGGTAAACAATCGTGATTAAATTTAGTTTCACGGTCTGTTGGAATTGCTCTGGCGTCTTTTAATTAATTAAACGTTTTCGGCTTGGGTCAGCGAGGAGTGCGAAACAGCACAATCACTGCTGAATCGCAATGATTGATATCACTTATTACATTCTTTCCCTGCATTGCATGTATTTTAGTATGGTAGTATTTTACACTGTTTATAGTAGTATTGAATAGCTGAATTTTAGTGGTGCTACATTTTATTATTATTATTATTATTATTATTATTATTACTATTATTATTTAGCAATACTCTGTAAGAGCATTGAGACTTATGTATAATGCTCTAAATATATTATTATTATTATTATTATTATTATTATTATTGTTATTATTAATGGCATCTGTGGGTTCGGGAGAGTTGTATTGGAAGCAACTAAAATTATTTCAGATTTCCAATTTCGCGAACAATTGGTCCTGTTCCTGGGAAAGTGCCAAGGCATCATCCGACTATGCCTTGGTTTCAATTATCTCTTCGCACATATATGCCGCAGAAATTTTTTTTTTCGTCGTTTCTCAAACTGAAAATTTTCGCCCAAAATATTTGACTGGAATTTGGCGAGATTTTCGCTTAATATATTTTTCTCGATGATCCTGTTAGCAAAATCGATTTCCTTGGTAAATTTCAAAATTATAGGTTATTTTCCTTAACGAGTGTTTACCTTTCCGCCTTTGTAACTTTATACTTATTTTGATGAAGAGACTCCAAAACGGAATTCATTGAGGTAAGCGTGTCAACGAAACGAATGTCGTTTAAAATCACTATCTTCAATTTAAAATTGGCGAAGGAAGGGCTTAATGATGCGTAATTATTCAACGTCCCAAAAACTGCTTGTTTCGAGTTTTGTTGGCGGTGTGGTTGTCGTTCACCTTAACCTTGTTATTGTTGGAGTCACTGCATGTAGATTTCTTTTCCTTCCTCTTGATCACTATTTATGATTATCTTGTTTTGAATTACTTTTCTTGAGAAATGAAATATCAACATTATATTAAGTAAACAAAAGCTTGATATTGGCGATCTTCTTCCGATGGCTTAGTTTTTTTGTTATAAGATAACGACAGTGACATCAGAAAAATAATATTACAATTCCTTTTTAATTTTTCACCTTGTAAGAACCTTCTGGTTGGCCTACAGTCTTCTAAGAAGTTTGAACACTGGCATCGAAATCCATTCCATTCGACACTTTGCGCTATCTTTAGGTAACCAAATAGGAAACTGAGACATTGTGTTTAAAATATATAATAGTCCCAAAGGATTGTTGAAAATGGAAATTAAAACACCAAATGATAAAAATATAATGTTAATTAGCTGATACACAAGAAAAAAAAAGGAAAAAAAGTTCCAAGGGTATTAATCATAATTTTCTAAAACAACAACAAGAACAAAAAAATCCGTTTCGGTAGCTCTACTGGTACGAAATAATGGCTTTACATTGATGAGTTGACTGTGCAACTGAATTGACGAAACTAAAAGGATTGTGAACCGGGCAGTCATAGCAATGTTTACAAGGGAGAGAAAATAGAATATTTTTTTGTGTGTGGCAAGAGGTCAGCAGGCCCTTTTTTACAGTCAAATCCGCGGTATGTCAACAAAGAAGAGCTAGATCAAAATTTATCATGGGTCAATCCAAATTTTTTATTTGCCGATTATGATATTCAAGAAAAGTAACAGTGGAACATACAAGAGGTTCGATTCTTACTCCCAGACTCCCAGGATTAATGCATTTGAATTTTAATATTGTTCACAGTATCGAAAACCGCAGCCACTTGCAAACGTTCTCCTGGTAACGCATATCTTATCCTTAGGTGCTGCAGTATCTATAGTTAACATAAGATGATGTTACCCCCCTGAAATTATAAAATGATTTTTCGTTCCTTGAAGGATGTGCTGCTATATTTGTCATTGCCGTTAAGCCAAACAACCAGCAAAATGTAAGTAGATTATTTCTGAACCACTAACACAGGCAAAAAAAAACTCTTATAACGTGTCACGTCCGTTCAATAAAGAAAGCAGTTTTTTTTTAAAGATTTTTTAGGACTGAGCCACACCTTTGACGGAAGGATTCGGCTAAGTACTCTTGATGTCGTTTTCTTCACTACAGTTTATAATCGCTGCAACCTTTGTAGGTAACATAAGAGCAGCTGCCCGTAACGATCGAGAACCGCATCTCAACGACCACTTGGTCGAATTTCTAATATTTCTTCTAACGATAACCTTGGATGAACTATATATTTTCGAAAATCGTATTTTGAAGTTTCAGGGTATTTTATTTTTGGAGAAAATTGCAAGATTTTGAAAATGCGGCCAAGGTGCGGTCGCGGGCCGATTAAAGCCGCGAAAATTTAGGTCCATGGACGAAGCCCCGCGCACGGCGTGAATTAATCCAATGAACTTGAAACTTTACACAAACCTAGCTCAACCATCATACAAGAAAATTAATACAATGAAAATTCTAAATTCCCTGGCTGCTTTCTACAGTATGCAGGTTTGTAAACGCTACTCAAAATGGCCTTAAAACTAATGCTTATTTTCATTAAATTAAAAGTGTTTCTGGTATGCGATTTTCTTTAAATTAAGACAAATATCTCGAAAGACGAAGAAAGGAAATTTATTTGTTACAAGTTTCAAGCTATGATTCCAACTCTTTTCCACTCAGGGAAGATCGAGTATACGTGCAATACTTGTGCTCACAATTTCCGTCACGAATTATGACATCAAAACCGATTCACAAACACTGACATCTGGAGTTCATAAGTGTTTCCAAACATCACATATACGGACCTAGAACTGATGATACCGACTGAAGACAGCCATTCAATGTTTTTCGATACCAGATTTCTTTCCTATACTGCTCTAAAAATATATTTATTCCGATCAGTTAGCCTACGAAACATGTGCAACAAATTTTCATACCAATTCGACGTCGCAGGTAGTTGTGCGAATCAAACTTTACAACTCCTTTATCTTCTTAAATGAAGCAGTCGATCAGTAAAATGGATTTAAAGGAAATAAAATTTATAAGAAAGTTAAGGCTTTCAGCAAATCAGTATGTTAAGATGGATCGTTCCACTAGAAACGTAAACATTGAACTGTTTACGTACACTGAAGTGTAAGAACCATATATGGTTTACCAATCCACGATCTTTGAAAATGCCACCAGAAGTGCCGTATCAGTTGCAATTTATGAGGTAAACATATCAGGAAGAATGGATTTTGATAACAGCCTCCATAAGTAATACCTTTTGGGCACTGTATCTGACTATATAATACAAAGCTCGCAGAAAAGGCCTATACGCGTGTAACGAACAAACGTGTAACGCAAAGGTTATCTGTTGTCACGCCATGCGCCTTCGGACTGGAAACAAATCTGGAAAGCCTTGCTTCATGTGATACGCTGATTTAGTTTCGTCAGTCATGTGCAAATTATGTTGGTTAATAAAACAATGCAAATGCAAAATGGAAATGGTCAGGAATAACACTTGTCCCTGAACCCTTGCGCTGAAACATTAAAATACTCGCTTGAGGCGCATGAACCCTCGGATGGCTAAGAGAATGGGGGCATAGCGGGAGGGGAAGAAACCAGCAAATTTCCTTTTTTTTTTTCTCTAGAAATCGAGCCTATCCCAGAGGTGAAAAGAACCCAGCAACACTTTTAATTTAGTTTCAAGGCCATTATGAGCAGCATACACAAACCTGCATGCTTTAGAAAGCAGCCAGGGAATTTGGAATTTTTATTGTACTAATTTTCTTGCATGGTGGTTGATCTAAGTTTGTGTAAAGTTTCAAGTTCATTGGATTAATTCACGCCGTGCGCGGGATTTCGTCCTTGGACCTAAATTTTCGCGGCTTTAATCGGCGATAGACCTCACCTTGGCTGCATTTTCAAAATCATGCAAGTTTCCCCAAAAAAAACAAATAAACAAACCCGTAACTTTAAAATATGATTTTCGAAAATAGTTCGACCTAGGTATCTTCAAACGAAATATTAGAAATTCGACCAAGTGGTCGGTGAAATGCGGTTCTCGATCCTTACAGGCAGCCGCTCATAATTATTTGAGTCGTCAACTAACGTTGGTATAGAGTTGCTATATCCATTCGAGCCAAATCTCGGATGGGCATTATTGCGTCCTGACGGCCATTCCTTCCTCCTATCATGTCATGTAAACGTTCTCGAAGTGAATGAATTGTGAATTTGTATAGCGCATTTTCTATGACGAGACAATCGAATGCGCTTTTACATGTGTAGTAACATATGATGTGATATATCTGAAAGACCAGGCCACACCACCGGGGACTACGTCCCCTACTCTTTGTGAACAGTGTGTAGGTTCTTCAACGTCCGACAAATCCGAGTTAGGAACAAGTGCTGTGAGACCGGGAAGACAATAAGAAGACAATAAGAGAAGAAATCTATGATTTTCTTTTGTTGCCTGTCGGCCATTTCGACAAACATCAAAACAAGCTCGATCAATTCCTCAACTTCTCCAAAAGTATTCTCTTCCCAGGGACCAAATTCGCAGCAGAGCTTAAACAAATACTAGAATTTCTAAAACTTAGATAATTTATTTGGGAAAAATTATATTTTTGCCATGGGCGATAAACACATTTGGTGCAAATTTGAATAAATTCTAAATTTGGCCACTTTCAGACTGCATTGGTCTGCTCTAAAAAATGATTAGGGTGGGCGTTTAAGCTTTAAACATAATTTCTATCATCTTGTCTGTAGGCTAAACATGAAATATGATGCTTTAGATCAATACGATTGCAAATTTGCACATTTTGGTAATTTATGCAGCATACCGTCGTGTCCATTTCTCTTTTCGTTCGTCTCTTTCGACCAAATCTAGTGCAGTCTCGAAAAGTAAGACCAATTTCCAGTTTCCATTGAACATCGACTCAGTAGGGATGTTTCAGCTGTTTTAAACCATGGATGATGGTGGATTTGATTCGCATGTACTTAATAAACACATTCGTGGTATTTGTGGTTTCTGCAGTTAATGCTGTAAAATCCATCCATTGGCCGGGGTTTATTGAGGAGATTAAATGAATCACGATTTTATGTACTAAATAAATACACGCTTGCGCAAACAAAGAATAAAGCACTCGGCTATAATTGAGCCATACATTGTCTTTAGTCGCCATGAAATTGTCGCTTTGAAGTTTCGGGAAGACGTGTAGGACCGGAAATGAGGGGACACTGCTGACCGGATGTCCGGCACAAACTTCGCTGAAATTATAGATGTTACACTTATGAGGAACAGCCATATTTTAGCATGAACATTTTCAACGTTTGGTGGTGATATTGGGTGTTTACCATTTCTCAGAAAAATCCGGATGGAATGACCGTTGAATAATGATGGTAAGCGACTTTCCGAATTTAATTACCAACCGGATGAGATTTACCATTTACTGCAAGGAGTTCCGTCATGCGCACTAGCTCGTTCTGGCGCAAAAGGACATGGAAACGGAACGATTAGCTCAAATGGTTTTACAAAATTGGATCAGGAAGATATAGTAAATCTGACTCAGGTTCACAGCGGAGGCGTGGGAAAGAAGACTGGAGGAGGGTCACCGGGTCGAGCCTCCTCTCGGAATTTTTGCGACTTGAAGAGTCGTCGATGGATGTAAAAGGCCTTGTTCTAACTTATTTTAAGATCCTTTGTAGATAACGTCAAATCTCAGTGTCAGCATCTGGGCAACCAACACTTCAAACTCAAAGTGCTGCACGTTTGGCCCAGGGAGGGGTACTCCCGTGCTTGGCCTAAACGGGTATGTGCCGCCAGACAGGGTTTGGTTTTCAGGGTCTTGAATCTTAATTAAACAGGGTATGCAATCTCGCTATTTAGCGTCCTCAACAGGTTGTATTTCTGGACCAGTAGCCTAAAACTCAGTGTGAACGTTGGCGGTGCGAGCTTTACGTGTGCCTGTGCCAACAACATTTTCAAAACATCGAATTCTGTGATGTCAGTTATAGAAAAATACTTTCTCTATGTGAAATGTCCGTGGGTATCCCATGCCTGGTAATTTCTCTGACACATTATAACGTTCTGACGCTTCCTGTGCAGTCACCTCCTTAATAATAATAAATAATTTAGAACTTATATAGCGCATTTTCCATGTGTATATGATCAAATGCGCTTTACAAGCAGATGAAATTTGAATTTGCTCTTAATAATAATAATAATAATTGATAATGTAGAACTTATATAGCGCATTTTCCATGTGTATATGATCAAATGCGCTTTAGAAGCAGATGAAATTTGAATTTGCTCTTAAACCGCAACAAAGCAAAGCACGAAGAACATAGAAATTGTAGCCACAAAAATGTACCAATAAACAAATAATGAAAAATAAGTCCGTCAACATCCGGTCAGCAGTCTGCCCCTTGTCATTTCCGGTCCATTGTCACACACGTTGATTCGAGAACAACGTCTTCGCTTCTCTTGCCAAACCGCCCTTACTAAACCCACGGTGCAACGAGCACCCACAACAAACCCTTGTTTTCACTGCCCAGTGGTATCACTGAAGGTCAATTTGAGATATCGAAACAAGTCTCTACCTCTCAACAAACGCAAGGTATGTACTGGGCACCTTTAGCAAAATACTTTATTACTTATGGTACAGGCCTAAGTTTACTAAACATGGCGAAACAATTGTGTAACTCCTTGGATCGACTCTCTTACGGCAGAAACTACAACGTCATGACAGTGTTTCAACCTTGTCAACTGTACTCTACAAGAAGCTAGAAGCTTGCAAATACACGAGCATCTCAGTGTGGCTTAAAACATCCCTAAGTCTATTTTAGATGGAAGAGGCAATAAGTTTTGACCTGACTATAAGAATTTTGCTGGAATTGGTGAAGAAAATGGAGCGAGCGAACACTAAGCCGTCGCACTAAAAGTTGCTAAAACGTGCAAGGTAAGCTCTCTGTCAGCTTCGTTTCAACCAATCGTAATGATCTAAAACATCACACATCACGTTTATTTCACAGACAAGATGATAGTTAAGCCCTTACTCTAATCCATTTTAGAGCAAACCACTGGTGTCTGGGAAGAGAGTACTTTTAGAAAAATTGCGGAATTGATTGAGCCTGTTTTTGATGTTTGTCAAAATGGCCGACAGGCAACATAGTAAAGACACTATTTTCTACTTGTTTGTAGAGTTCAAAATACTATAACAACATTTGCTTGAATGTAGAGGAATAGCCCTACCGCTGGTGGAATGTCGTTTGACTTGGTTCGCATTCCCTCTAGAAATAAACTCATATTTTTCGGTCATTTCAAGGTAAAATTTTTTCTCAAAACATGGGTTGGAGGCGGGTATAATCAATTGTGGTTACCATGACAACGATACATCAGGTGACCCTTATATGGCCATTTTCCTTCATCCCCCCAGGCAACCTACCACCAAACAAAAAATGAATGGGGTGTAAATTTTTCATTTCCAGCTTTGCTTCACTTTCTCAGAGACCTGCTCTTAAAAATATATCTGCTGGCCTGTTTTCAGCTCGATAGCATGTTTTGTTTTGAAAATAGAGCAGTTTGAATTTAGATTTTTCTACAATGCGTGACATCGTGGTTGCGTCTGAGAAACATATCACGTACATGAAAATATCGATTTACGTGTTTTTTTCGAGTTCTGAATAACAAATATGTTAAGGGAGTGTCTATGCGAATGTTCTGAAGTTTAGCAGAGAGAAAATCTCTTGCGAGAGCCAAAGTGAACTCAAGATGTTTCCAACGGATTTCCGGTCGCCATGTTGGGGTTCCTTAGAGGAACACCATCATGGCGTCTCCATACTAAACACTATAATTTTGAGTGGTACCCTTATAGTCAAAATACTTAGCGCGTGCCGCCTATTATTTGAGAATAGTTTTGATTAATTGCCAACGGACTGCATAATTCGTTTCAAACTTTCAAATTTAATTTGAATATTGTAATCATTCAACCGTATCCTGAGTGTGACCTCATTTGAAATATCGATTGTTGATCGGTTTATTTCTCACACGTGGCTTGAACGCTTTGTGCGGTGTTCACGTCTTGTGACATAAAAACCTACCGCACCCCACTGAAAGAAGGCCTTTTGGCGGCCATTTCCAGCTTGCCAGATGTGAATATATTTTTCTTGGGAGCATGTTCGTTGAAATTCACGCCGCTTGATCAAATAACGCAACTGGCATTTGACCTTTCACTCTGGAGACGTTTCTTGGATGATTTTCCCTGGCAACCTGGATACTTCCGTTCCAAAAATTTGCCATTCTTTTCTACAAGAGCTTAGGCTTGTGTTTATCAAAAGAAAGCGACGAAAACCATGTGAAACGATTGAGAAGACGAACAAGTGAAGAAGACTCAAAATGGCACCAAACTTCGCACGTGAACACTGCACGAAGCGTTCAAGCCAAGTGACAAATAAACCAATCAACAATCGATATTTCAAATGAGGTTACACTCGGGCTACGGTTGAATGATTACAATATTCAAATTAAATTTGAAAGTTTGAAAGGAATAATGCAGTCCTTTGGCAATTAATCAAAACTATTCTCAAATAATAGGCGGCACGCGCTGAGTATTTTGACCGTAAACGAATAACTCGAGTTCGGAATATCGTAGAACCCTGAAACTTTGATACGTTGTTTATTTATTACTCTTCTACACTATCTCAATTTCTTGACTTAATTTATTGAAAGATAAGCGATTCTATTGTTCATTTGCGTGATACTTGCGTGACGAGCAAGCCAAGAATAACCCATACACTGTAAGCACTCTTACAGTCCCCACTGTAAGGACGTACAGACCCCACTATAAACACTCTTACTGTCCCCATACACTGTAAACACTCTTACAGTCACCACTGTAAGCACTCTTACAGTCCCCACTGTAAGGACTCTTACAGACCCTACTGTAAATATGGGTTATTGGCCAAGCGTGAGGTCAAGATGGCGAGATATTTTTTTTGCGAGTTTATGGACCGAGACGTAGTCGAGGTCCTTAAACACGCCAAAAACGAACGAGGCCAATATCCCACCCTCTTGACCGAAGAAGCTTGGTCAAAAAAGGATTTATCATATCACTCAAACGACGCTTAGTTAATATAATGCCTGTGATAAATCTCACTACATATAATATATAATATTGAGAAAACTGTGTGGTAATGCATTGCACAGTATTTATGCATTTGTTGGTATCTATCAGACATTTCACCCCAGTACTAATTTTAGAATGAGACATCACCGCCTTGTGAGAGTCATACCATGCGTGCGAACTTTCTATGAAATACGTAATATATTTTACTCCGTTTCACATCATAAGGCAGAAAAATCAAAGACAAGAGTAAGATTTTATTAAGTGCCGTTTTTCAAATGTTTATAATTGTTATTATTATTATTATTATTATTAGTTATAACTTTTAATTGATAGGCGGAGTCTTGCTTCCTTTGCTGAATTTGTAGCCTTCCCTCTACTTCGAACCTGCAATGATTAAAAAAAGGCGATATCTTTTTATTCTGAAAAATATATAGCCGATATCGGAAGCCAACGTATACCCATAACGTTCTCGTGTTCCATTCAAAGGAGTTAGAGAATCAGGTGTGATTTAATCTTACGAAACTTATTATTGTTAGAGTTGAACCTCCGCTGGTGGACACGTCCCATAAGCGGACTTCAACCATTGGCGATCGAACACCAAGTAAGCGTCCCCGGGATTTTCCACTTTGATTCTACATTTATATCGTTCTGTAAGCGGATAATTCTTGTGATCAGAAGCGGGCATAGCCTGCCTTAAATGGACAGACCTCTTAATGTCGCACAATAGCGATTCCCTATTGGTTCTATCGCTTTCTATACAATTTGGACTGGTTTTCAAGAGAGGTTTGGAGAAATTGGGAAATCGAGAAATCGTGGATCAAGGAAAGCGGACAAGCCGAATCAGATTTGATTCCACTGTCAGGGTGATTTTGGTACCTCACTATGCAACTTTTTTTTTTCCAGTAATGAGATAGTATGTTATGGATATAGTGTTAGTCATAGTCACAGCAACACTCCAGACGACCAATGAGATGGAAGATCCGCAAAAGCAGAAATAGTAAACGTGTTATGTAGGACACTAAAGTAGGCTTGTTGATAAACAGATGATGAGGGGATTTTAAAGCCTTAATCGACAATATAACATGATTCCCTTTAGAAATCCCGGAGTCAACCTAATACTGTTTGCTCTGTGTTCTTTCTTGCGTTCTCAATTATGGTTTTCGCAACTCTACTAGCAGCTTTGGTCTGCCAACGCTGATGTAACTCCATGGACATCAAGTGATTTGTTACAGGCTGAGGCTTATAACATAACCTCGAGCGCCGAACGACATACTTATGGGTTTGGCTCAATCATCGTTTGAATTAGATTCCATTTTTATGTGAATGCAATGAAAACAAAAGAAATAGCCTTTGCCTGACCTTCATAAAGTAAAGGCCTTTTGTACATGTAGTATCTTGATGAAATTTGTTTGTTTTTTACTTCATTTGGCGGTTTTCGCGGTCGAGAAATTGTACGGATTTTAATGGTTGGATGATATACGCCTTCCAATACAAATAGTATACGTTTTCAGCTCAAATGATTATTTCAACAATTCTTAGAAAAAAATCAAAATTTTAAAAGCAGCATTTGCCCTCCCTTAGCATCTTCCGTGGTGTTAGAAAACCCTTTTAAGTCTGTGGTTGGGCTTCAATTTTTCAGCGAAAATTAGTTGTGTTTTTGAAATTGAGGGAGTCCAAACGCAAAACGGTCGTTCGTTGCATTTTCGACCGTTATTACTCACTTTTTGACCACTGATTATTTCTTAGGATTCTATTTTCTGAGCTAAAAATGCAGGATTATCGTATTAATAGCTCAGAATAATGAAAAACGTGAGAGCAACATAATTACGCCACGCGAAGTGCGCCACTATAGTATCTAAATCCTAGTCCTTTCAGAATATATATTAGGGAATTTTGCCCAACAGTTATTGGCTGTTATTAATGAAATGATATTCCTATTTCTATTTATGAGAAACCAAACTATTTAAAAGAGCTCTCTTTCAGTATTATTTTGCTGAGTATTAATTACTTTCATGCGCCCATAGTAAAACTTCCTTTTCCTTCTGTTTCTCATATCCGCTATTTATAGTAGGTTTTCCTTTTTCAAATTAATATGTATTGTAATTTAAAAGGGCATATAATTAGTTTACTAAATCATTCCCTTATCCACTCCTTCTCTTTTCCTACTCATTATAACGTGTCTTATTTAATATGACATTGTGGAGTAAATAAAATAAAATGCAATGAAATAAAAAACAAAAACAATACAAAACAAAAAAAGTGAGAGAGCGGACAGTAAAAATGGCAAATTCGTCAAATAATGTGCAGCATCGCACAATAGTGATTCATTATTGGTTCTATCGCTTTGTGACAATTTGAACTGCATGGGTTAAGAGTTTTTGCAGAAATCGGCAAATCCAAATTAAAATGGCTGATCCAGGGTAGCGAAGAAGCTGAATTTAGAGTTTCTTTCAATAAAGGTGGCACTTTAGCACTAAAATGTTTTCCAGACCACCACCAATGAGATGAAAGAACAAATTCCGCTGTTGGACTCTGCATGGGGTACGAAAAGAGGGGTGAACCTTATTTCTGCATACAATTCAAAAGCAGAACTAGTAAACGCGTGATGCAGGACACTAAAGTAGGCTTGTCGATAAACAGACGAAGTTTAAAAAACAACTCAACGTTTTAACATTGCAGTGTGTATATTGATGAAAGGATTTTAAAGCCGGAATCGACAATTTTCCAAATGGTTTCCTTAGCAAACCAAGAATCCAAGCTTATACTATTGGCCCTGTGTTCTTTCTTGTGTTCTCAATTATGGTTTACGCAACTCTTCTGACAACTTTGGGGAGAAAAGGCTGATGCAACACTATGGACCCCAAGTGATGTATGTGAAGTATGACTTCGCTGTCAATCAAAACATAGAGACTTCTTTCGCCTTCCCATGTGTAGAGTTCACAATTCTCCTCTATTTCAACTGTTTATTTATTTATTTATTTATTCAAACACTTACAACTTAGTTTCGGTACATAATAATCAATAAAGCACATACACAACAAGTAGTAATAATAATAATAATAATAATAATAATAATAATAATAGATACATAAAAAAATAAACGCGCACACACGCACACAAGCAATCACATATATACCAGTACGTACGCCAGCTTTAGATGGCAGTGACTAATTGCATTTTCAAAAACAAACAAACAAACAGACAATGACGATGGTTCTAAATTATCTTTTCCATTTCCAGTTTATTCTTTGTGCAAACATATTTTTCTGTCTGATATTTGATATCGACTTTAACTTTAAATCCTGCTATATCTGGAAGTTGATTACGTTGCTCCTTCGGCATTCCCACAAGTACAATTTTCCTATAAGTAAAAAATAGTTTAGTAAAGGATATTCTGAACTTAGAATTCCGATAGAAATGTCTTATGCGCACTGCCTGATTCGTTCTGCCAAAATAATAAGATTTAAATACATTCCAAAAACGTCGAGCATGAGCACAGTAGAAGAATAGATGATGCTGAGTTTCGGGTTTATGTTTGCAAAAGGAACAGGAGTTGTCTTGAACGTAACCTATCTTGTGTAATTTGTAATTTGTGTAAAGTATAGAATTTAGAACTTTGTACTGAAAGGCTTTAACATAAGGTTCAAAAGCGATAGAGTGGGGCAGAGAAAAAGCTTTTTTCAAATCGTCATCAGACAAATCGAATTCGCATTTCAGCTTTTGCGTATTACACGGAGAGAGTGCTTTTATACCGATTATGAAAGCATAATAATCTGTAGATCTTATTGTTGTTGTATCAAAAACACCATACACAGTTTTGAAAGACAAATTCAAGTGTCCGTTATCTAGAATGTAATTCTTATTCCTTCTGCTTTTAACCTTGACGGTATGGAGTGTCGATGGCCTGTCCATTCCAGAAAATTGGTCTTTTCTATACCCTTAGCAATTAATTCAAAGGATTCAGTGTTATCAAGATCGAACCTAAGATTTTCTATAGTTATAATTCCAGAGCTATAATATTTCCTGTAAAAGATTGGTTTATTATTTATTCTAATTTCCTGATTATTCCAAATAACACATTGCCAATCTTTTTTGGTTGCGAAGTCATCGCGGAAATTATACCACCAATGTAACAATTCCTTATAGAACTGACCGTTAATATTATATAAGATCTTTAATATTATAATTAAAGTTAAAAAGCAGAAGGCCTCCTAACTCTTTCAATAAGTACGTAAGATAATTTTTCCATGTCCCTGCACTAGTGCTAAAGATCCTTTTAAGCCAAGCAAGTCTAAGAGATTTGATCATACTTTCAACATCTATCATTTTAATACCTCCTTCTTCATAATTATTGATGATGGATACTCTCCTTATTTTGTCTTTCCCATTCCAGAGAAATTTATAGATCAACTGATTCAAATCCTTGATGAATTTGTTTGGGGTAGGGAGTAAAGAAGAAATATAGACGAACTTAGGTATTAAAAGGGATTTAATTATGGTCACTTTCCCGTAGAGGGATAATCCTCTGGAAGACCATATGCTGATTTCCTTTTTGATGCTATCAAGTTTCTCGGTAAATTATATATATATATATATATATATATATATATATATATATATATATAACTGATTATGATCATAAGAAAGAAATACTCCAAGGGCTTTGATTGAATCACTAGGCCATTTGATTCCAAATGGTTTCTCTTCATTATTTTTTAAGGACCCAATCCACATTCCTTCTGTCTTTGAACTGTTAATTCTTAAAACGGACCAAATTCCAAATTCATCCAGAACTTTAAAGAGTACATGACCTGAATCTATGTCTGAGAGAACAGCAGTCGTGTCGTCTGCATATTGAAGAAGTTTTGTTTATTCACCCTCTATTGTGATGCCTTTTATACTGGAATTATCCCTACAGCAATTGCTAATATTTCCACTGCTAGAAGATCAGATATGGGGATAGAGGATCACCTTGTCTCACACCATGTGTAAGATTGAAATAGTTTGAAGACAGTCCATTATTGATCACACAACTTTGAATATGTCTATAAAAAATTCTTATCCATCTCATAAAATCAGGACCAAAATTAAAATAGCTTAGACATTTTGAAAGGATATTCCATTCTAGAGTGTCAAAAGCTTTTTGAAAATCGATAAAAATCAAAAGACCAGGCAAGTTCTCCTTCTTAGTGAATTTCATAACATCTAAGATTGATCGAATTGTTTCACCGATAAATCGATCCTTAACATAGCCCGTTTGGTTGTGATGAATTATGTTCTATTGGCAATTACTTTCGAACTTATTTTAGCTTCTACATTGCCAGGTGAAACAGGTCTCCAATTCTCCGAGAGAGTAGGATCCCTCCCTTTTTTTCTATCAGAGTAATAACTGCCTGTCTTTGGGAATTGGACATTTCTTCCTTTTCGAATGACTCACTTACGCAGTCCACGGATCACAAATTAAATTCCAGCATCTTTTATAAAACTCAACTGGGATTTCGTCATTGCCAGGTGATTTATTATTCTGAAAAGATATTCAAACTGATTTTACATTCTTCTACGGTTATTCCACCTTCACAAGATTGCTTCAATTCTTCCGATAATTTTGGAATAGTGAGTTCATTTAAGAATTTTTTTATGGCTTCATTATCGGCGTTATCCTTTGATCTTGTTTTATATAAATTGTTATAAAAGAGTTTTTGTTCGGAAAGTATACAAAAAGGGTCAGTGGTTATAGAGCCATTAGTTAATAATTTTCTAATGTGTTTTTTAACGTGACTTCTCTTCTCAAGATTTAAGAAATATTTAGAACTCTTTTCGCCATGTTCATGCCACCGAGCTCTAGAACGTATGATAATTCCTTCGGTTTTCGTATTGTACAACGTTTCCAATTTTCCTTTTATCTCATCGACCCGAGCTCTATTAATATCATTTAGATTATTTTCGTATTGTTTTGTAGCTTTTTCATAATCATTTTGAAGCAACTTTTCGTTTTCATTCCTTTGATTAGCTTTTTCTTTAGAGTACCTAATGGCGTGAATTCTAATATTGTATTTAATCCAATCCCCAAAGGCTGCGTTTATCAGACAATTCCTCACCGTCTTGTTTCTACTTTGGTAGACTTTGTTCTAAGTCGTTCAAGTAGTTTTCATCATCAAGTAAGGAAACGTTCATTTTCCACATACCAGAACCTTTCACCCCGTCTCCTATATCGCTAATACACAAGTCAATCGCTGCGTGATCAGTTTTAGCAGCAGGAATTATGCCGGTAGATTGAACACAATCGCAGACTATGGTTGTAGGAAATTAGCCAATAGTCTAAGCGACAAAAAATTGCAGGTCATTTTTGACTCCATGTATAACTTTTAGTTTCTGGATTATTAACTCTCCAAATATCAACTAAATCTACCTCGTCTTGAAAACATCCAATAGACCCAATAACCGCTTTTCTTGGGTTCATTATACCTCCACGCTTGTCTACCTTAGGATTTAAAGGACATTTGAAATCACCTCCGAAGATAATGTTATCCTCACATTCTAAGTCTTCTGCATGAAGCAGAATATTCAATTTTTTGAAAAATTGGATTAAGGCTTTGTCCTTGTTTGGCGCATAAACATTTACAAAAACGTAAATTTTATCATCAATTTGAATTTTTGATATAATGTATCGCCCCAAGGGATCTGAATTAGTGGATATTTCAACTGTTACTTTCACAAACTTCCCCCCACCCACCCCTTGTCTTGTTAGCATATTTGCCATTTACGTTAGCAGTTTTGTCCTATTCCAAGTACTCAATTTATCTGACTTCGTTTGATATAGAACCGGAAATGCTGCCAACTTCATATTCATGTGCCATTAACTCATTGGCACCCGTGCCGGCCAAAACCGGCCGTAAAAAACTCCCATGCTTCAAAACATTGCAACTTTCTCAATCGCACGAATATTGCCTTAACTGTTAGTTGTCAGCACGAAATGGAATGTTCTTTATATTTGGATATCCAATAAACGCAAGAAACGTAGCGATTTTTACCAAATATGGCCTTTTGAGTTTGGACAAGAACGAAACTGGCCCTTTTTAACGTTAACGAGAAACGACAAAAATGCCCCTTTTTGCCTTCATGTTTTTTAAGGAAATCATCGTCGAAAAACCAAACTTCAACCACCATAACGAAATTAAGTCCTTGTTCTAGCTTAGAAATGACTTTTTTCGTTCATATTCTTCTCCCGAGCGTATATATAGCCTTTTGTTCCAGTGCATTCGGGCCTTACGGACATTTTCAACATCTCGAGCGCGTTGCTTGCTGGGAACTAACGAGAATTTTTGACAGCGCCCGTTCCTTCCCTCAATTCTTTCACATATAAACTAAGTCTACAGCCACTCCGACCTATCGCCAAAATTTCCTGCTTGTGGTAATCTTCAGTGCTCACAAATTCCAAAATATGCGGCGGTAGGTCGAGAAATTCATCAGTAGTCGAGTCCTAAAGGTACTAAGTGTCCGACCGGCCAAATTCCCAGTTCGTCGAGTAACAAGCCAAATTCTACAACAAAGTACATCACTTTGTTCGATTCTTTGATAAAGTGGACTCTTAGCTACCGTCACGCTTAATGTTGCTCATCAGGCAGCCGCTAAAGATGAAAAATTGCTGTAAACTTAGCAAAAATCGCAAGCAAACCGAACTTGGGCCATTGTTGTTGCTTCACGGATAAAAAAATAGCTTCGTCAAAATGACTTTTTCAGAAACCTTGAGCCTCCAGTGCCTTAGGACAGCACCACTTTTCCCTGGTAGTTTCAAATAAAGAGTCACAAATTGCGATTCATCGTTTATAGGTGGAAAATCACTCCGAAAACGTAAAAACAGCCGGTAGTCAATGGGTTAATGATTTTGTAGCAGTCGCGATAATATTTAGATTACTGATGGAATGGACTTGAGCAGCCTGTCTGCCCTTTTAGACTATAGTTTACCATTGTTATCGTTATTTAGCACAGTGCTGCCTCTTACAGGCACATTGTCTGATTATTTTTCTATCTTTTTCTTGATTCTCTTGTTTTATATTTTCGAATCTTATTTTGTCATAATATTTATTTTTAATTTATACTTTGCCAGGTTATGATTGCTTTTCGCAAGACGGCAGTTGTTATTTAATAAATTTGGGTGGGGATGAAGTGCTCCATACAGGTCGCCCTTTGCCCCATAGACTCATATGATTAGCTATATTGGTAGAATGGGACTGCAGGAAAGCTGTGTTTCCATGGTAACAATGAGTTCATAATATGTCTTCAAGAGGATGAGGACCTCTAAATGGCCTGGGGATTAGTACCCCGTGAGAGGATTAGGACCTCTCAATGGCTTGGGGATTAGGACCCGACGACAGGCTTAACACTCTCGTTGCTTAGCAACTCTACCTGTATGAACCTTTATAGAGCAATTCGAGTACTACTTCACCCCACTACCCTTTTTCCCCTTTTCCCACATGGTCACGTAAGTACAAATGGGACGTGCATTTAACTCAGAGGGACACTTCACCTGGTATATAGATAAAAATGCTCTTATATGCGTAAAACGAACAACCTATTTCCCATGATTTTTCTCTAGTGAGATGAACTACGTGCACTCAAAAACAGAATAGGATTTCCACGGTTCCCACGCAGATAACGGTCGGCGTTCTCAAAGCGCATGAGATTCATTTCGAGTATTTTTTCTTTTCTCTCCGTCCGGACCTTCTTCTCAGTTGGTGGCCAACAGGCGTTTTTCTTTGTACAATCACCCTTAAGCCCAAACACCTCTACCTCCAAAACATATTGCAAATCCGAAGCGAGTTGTAATCGGTAGGTACTTGGTTTATAAGTGTGTTTTCGAGCTATTTTTCGCTGGAGAAGCTTCCAGGCTGGCATCATTGAGCTGGAATGGAGAGTAGAGGCAAATCTCTGAGCGAAGTCAGAGGTGAGAGATAATTTCACAACGACTGGGACACCAAAAGTGGTCGTGTCGAGTCATGGCAGCTCAGAAGTGAAGTTCGTCTGTCTAGTCGTTCTGTGATGGATTCTTGGACCTAGCAAGGCAATTTTGGCGAGATTTAATTTGCAAAGAACAAAACGCGTACCATATTTTGCCAGTAGGTCCGGATTGCTCGACATTTATGAAAAATGCGGGACTTCGATTTCGCCGTGGTATCCAAGTCTCCCAGAATGCAATCCAGGCGCCAAAGAGCAAAACAGAGGCTTTAAGAAGTGGCTCGAATAAAATGGCTGATCCTCGACTCTCTGTAGGCGTGAGAGACAAAATTGGATACTCAGTCATGATAAATACTCAGTTTGCTCTCATTAGGGTATTTTGTTTTTGAAAGCAAAGATGTGTGTTTTTTAGCTTTGTTCCAGGGCGCATAAAACGGGAAATTTTTGGTTTTGCTTGAAAGCAAATAATGATATGGAACGGGTAACGAAGTTTATTCCCAGTGTATTGGCCTTTCCCTGACCTTCACAAAGCAGCGGTGTTCCAGTCCACCTCATTACTCCATGCTCCCCAACAATGCACTGTCGTTCCAGACTGCCATGCGCCTCATATCCCTCGTAACACTTCATGACGCAAGTTGATAAAAAGGCCGTGTCACACGTGCCGACAAATACACCATATAGGGGAAGAGGCAATGCTTCGCACCTAGAAACTAAATTAAGAGTAGTAATTAAACGTTAGACAGGTCACTATTAAAATGAATGGGGATAAAAACCCTTCATCATCAAGTTCATTCCGCTCCAGCAGGAGCATAGCAGGGGCATAGCGCCAACAGCCACATGACAATTGGTTTCCAACTGAGGCTTTTTAATACCACTTTATAGGGGTGACACAATTACTGGTAACCCAGTAGTTTCCATTGTGGCCCACAAATAATGCACCTCATATCCCTCGTTACACTCCATGACGCAAGTTGATAAATTGGCCGTGTCACACGAATACCTGCCAACTCTCATGCATTATGCGTAAGTCATACGCCTGCAGACCAAAGACGTCGATCTCACGCATTGACGACAATTTCTCACGCCTGACTTAGAAATCCGGATGACTCATCCTTTAACACATTAAAAACAAAAATTGAATTCAATATTCCCGTAAATCTTCCAACAAACGGCGCTTAATATCGATCTGAGTCCTTGCTGTATCATAACGCGCTAAAATGTCGCGTTTCAGTTTGCATTTGAGGGATTGCAAATGAGCTCAAATAGCTTTGGAAATGTTCCGAAGTCATTGGATCATCTTCTGACATGTTCGGTAGCGTTCTTGAGTCTTCGAGAAATCGTCGGAACATTTTCGGAAATTCTGGTCATGAGAACAAGAAAATCTCACGCATTTGGCTCAGAAAAAGTTTGCAGGTATATACACAAAACGACAAATGCACCATTTGGGGTGGGGATACAATGCTTCGCAGGTAAGAACTAAATTAGGAGTAATGATAAAATTTTAGACAGGTCACTATTAAAATGAATGGGAATAAAACAAAACTATAGAGAATAAACCCTTCACGTGAATATATTTTTATGGACGAATCATCATTAACTTTATTCCGCTCCAGCAGGAGCATAGCATGGGCATAGCGCCAACAGCCACATGACAATTGGTTTCCAACTGAGGCTTTTTCGACAACAAATGTTCATCAGCCCCTCACCAGAGCCAAACCTCTGGAAGTAGGATGATGAGGGAGACACTTGTTCAGAATATTGAACAATTATTCTACGAGGGCGCGCTGGATATGAAGTGATAAATGACGCGCCGAGTTGGTCATAATTATTTCATATCCAGTAAGCCCGAGTAGAATAATTGTTTTATTAAAAACTCTACGACGCATAATTGAAAATCTGAACAAAACAAAGTGGAAGAAAGGAACTCGGAGAGAGAGAAAACCGAAAAAAGGAAACATTTGTCCGTCACATGACTAAAGAAAAAGGGCGCGAAAACCTTTCGGTGTGTTGCAACGTTCCGAGCGAAGTTGAATAAATTCAATGAAACTGTCCGAAAATAACGATGAAGCTTCAGTTTAGGGTCCTTTTTTGGAAAAAGTGCGGAGTTTATTTGCTCTGAATGGCTGTAAATGGTCAGTAGTTTGGTAAAAAGTATTCAATCATTTGCTCAAATAGGGTGCCAGAACTTTCACGAAAATGTACGAGCCGAAGGAAGCGAATTTGTAATCCATCAAAACAGCAGCGCCATGGGCGAATTTTATGAAAATG